>CM075026.1:4637612-4651741 GCA_037576675.1 Pangasius sanitwongsei | reverse complement strand
TATATGTATATGTATATATATGTATATATATGTGTGTGTATGTATATATATATATATATATATATATATATATATATATAATGTATATGATAGATAGATAGATAGATAGTGCTGTATGCTTACTTTTTTAAGTGGTAGTGCTAGAGTGCTAGCAGATGCTAAAAAAAAAATCAGTGGCACACAGTAAGGTTTTGTAGCACATGCGTCTTTCAGCACAATGACATCACTGTCATAGTTTGCATTGATTTTTTTTCCACCTTTCCTCTTATGCAGCAAAATGAGTGAGCCAAAATTTGTGAAGAACCGGTACTATTAAGTGATACAGTATGTTATATTAATTTATATTTTATCTCTAAACATCCTCATTCATCCTGCGTATTTGCTTATTTACAGCAGCACTGATGGTAGGCATCTCAACAGAGTATTGGGTCATTCCATGTCCATTCAAGCAAATTCCAAAAAAGTGGAATGTGCTTGAATTGACATGGAATGACCCACTACTCTGTTGAGATGCCTACCGTCTGTGCTGCTGTGCATCAAACTCTTCAAATTGCTTTAAAATTATTCTAATCTAAGATTGATATTGGAGAGGTGTTGGATTTCTTGTACAGTTTTCTTCACTTTTTGTTGGATTTATTTCAATGAATAAGATCTTCAGTATGGTCAAAAATGTAATGTCAATAAAAAGTTATTGTGAAGCACTTTTCAGATGTTCACAGAAAGGTCAATATTGTAGATACAGACTTAAAATTCTAAGGAGATTTATATCTACTGCTTCTACTCTTAGTTATAAAGTTTCAGATTCAAGGAAATAAAAAACATTACTACATGTGACTATGATTTTGAAAAAGTAGAAAATTCCCTGTAGTGTACCTCCATTTTCCTTCTTGTAGCATGCATTATGCCACATGTGCAAAATAACTACCAGGTTTCATTTGGAAAGAACCAATAGGTTTAGAGATATAGGTATGCAAATATGTCTAAAATTGGAAAAAAAAAAAAAAAAAAAAGGCATTTTGAGAAGCATAAAATCTATTGTTGGCAAGCAGTTAGGAACTTGAATATTTGTATGTGTAAACTATTATTCTAGTACTATATGCACCCCAAATTTCATTAGGCAATAGGGCTGGCACCATTAAGAATAAAAGTCAAGATTGAGATTAGCCTGATCAAGTTTTTAGAGTTTGTTGGAGAAATCACAATAATGAAAAGCATGCACAATGAATGTACAAGTTAACAATTTAAAAATTAAGTAAATTTTTTATTTATTTATTTATTTTTATTTTTTTTTGAGGCCCCAGCTGAGTTATGCTGTCCTGTGCATAGTGCCTGGTCTGTGATATATGTAATGGTGTGCTCCTGACTTCATGGCTAGTAAGCTTACATTTTATGTTGGGGCAAATCTTTCAATTATGTTAAGTGTTCCACTTGTTATAGCCACAATATACTCACTGTGGCGGGTCAGCTTTCCATGCGAACTTTCTGGAGCATATTTTCAAGAGTCTCCAAGCTGCCTACTTGCTAAGGACTTAGCTACTTGTCTAGCAAAAACTTGCCCTAGCCTTACCTCGGTATTCATTCCTGCCCTTGGGGCTTATTTGATTCTGTATGAAAAAGATCATCCTTGCCTTCTCGACCTGATGCAACTTGTGTGTGTTGACTTCAGTTACTTTAGTACAGGTGGACCCATCCACCTCAGGGGAAGTTAGAAGGTGACGTAGTCTCCAGTGAGGTAGGTACCATCTGGGATGAGCAGGAGTAGCACCTCAGGGAGATGTGTGAGTTAAAGCAGGCACCTTTCCAGGTTTTCAAGTCCAGCCTGAGGCTGTGCTTACAGCCAACTATGATGAGAACGTGTTTGATTCTGACATTAATAAGCAGCGCTGTCTGATATTGTGAAATGGGGGATAAACAGACTGTGCAGTCTCTCAGCCTCGTTGGTGCTAAGGCAACATGGTTCATAATCCAGCAATCAAAAACCATCAGGATTCAATCCTCCATTTTGTTTAGGGTCTGGTTCCAAAAAACGTCAGCCCTAACACTCTGGATTCTCCGAAGCACAGAATTGCTTTTCCTCAACAAATTGCGTAGTAAATCAAACAGTGCATATTCCACATTCGAGAACATTCCAAGCACAGACACATGAGGGAAGCCCAGGGTACTGCTTCACAGGCACTGCTGCACTGACATACTTTTGAACAGGACGCAAGATGTAGCTATCCAGTTGCCCTAGGTTTCCTTCATGCATTTGTTTGTTCCTACTGCTTAGATGTTTTGTCTAGTAAAATTATTTTTATTTTTTATTATTATTTTTGGAAAACATGTATTGTTCTTTGCTCAATGTTTCTCGTAGGCAGCCAGACTCTGCTTTCCCCTGCTTCCTCTGAGCCTGATACCAGATTAATCTGGGCTAGTCCCATGGGCAATGTCAAGACAGATAAAGATGTTGGAGAAGAGGGAGAAGCAGTGGATGGCAAACTCTCCATCTTCATACACAAGAGAGAAGACCAATCTTCCCATGAAGTACTTCAGCCATTACTCAGGTAAATAGGAGGCCCTAGAGAAGATTTTTTTTTGAGCCCAAGAGGAAGGTGTACAGCAAAACCAGCTTTACCGAGACACATCAGTACCTTGACAGTCACACAGTGGCATTTCACACTTTAAGCACAAAGCTCAATCAAATTAAATTTGACTCTGAGAATGCTAATGTTTAATTATACTTTCTGATGTTGAGCAGTGATTTGGAGGTCATGCTCAATGCTTTGAGCCATTATTCTGAGATTTTGGCATATAATTTGGGCATATCTTCTAAAAATACATTGTAAAATCTCTGGTGTCCCTCAAGCCAATTTTATGTGTAATGTCTCTGCAGTAGCTCAGAGGGGCGTCCTTTTCGGCTTGGCACTGGAGCCAACATGGACAAGGTGGTGAAAATGGACAGAGACATGATGAAGGTCAATTCTGCCTGCATGATAACAGTTAAATGCTATATTTAACCGTGAACTATTCGTGTGTTAGAACAGTCAGTGCTACTAAATTGCTTTTGTTTTCCTGTAATCAGTCATGCAAAGCTTAATTCATTAAAATACTGTTATTGGCTTTTTACATATGAGCAACATGGACTTTTATGGACTCCACATGTCATCTTTTTCTCCCTGAAGACTGGGTGCTGTGAAGTGGTCACAGAAGAGGCATCAGCAGCCCTGCGTAAGGCAATTAAGTGGGCTCAGTCAGGCCTCATTGTGAGTGTGGGGCCTCCAGTGGAAACTCTAATTCAGGAGACTTCAGGGGGAAGTGCCACTGGAGACAAGAAGAAAAGTGCCCAGAGTGCAGTATGCAGAGATAGGAATGCAGAATTGTCCAGGTAGAAAACATTTTCATAAAATACATGTTCACGGCCTGCTCAGATGGAAGATTTGGGCTACTGTTTGATGATGAACTGTTGAGGGTGAAATAATTTCTCTGGCTTTAGTGTAAAAAAAATAAAAATAAATAAATGTCCTGCACTCACACCTACTTTTGTTGGATATGAGCCCTGTTTGATACCTTTACGACAGCTGTGAATTATGCATTATGCTTTCACATGCAAAGGCATGCACTCATCAGTATCATACCACACTACAGGAATATTTAGGTTTATGAAACACTTTCTCTAATATAGATACACAAACCAAAAAAAAGGGTAACTTGATGATAAATCAGCAATCTTTACTTTGTTTCATTACTTAAAAAACAATATGTTTTGGGATGAGCCTTAAGAGCAGTTTACTCATACTTTAGAGTATCTGTGCAAAGCATATAATCCTGGAGCTATATCTATTGCACTATTGCTTTCTCTCATCTCAGGTCTGACCCAGTCCGTCCATTTATCAGTGGTCATGTAGCAAACAGCATGGCTGCTGAAGTCATTGCTTTGCTGCACAGTCTTCTTACAGCACCAGAGTCAAACACTGCTCAGATATGGACAACTACAGCAGAAAAGGTTGGCACTCAGTTTAATATACAATATAGTTTATTCTAATAGATTCATTAGATGTGATTTCTAAATAATTTTTTGTGTTTTCCATTTAAATAATTATTTTGTTTGTTTGCACAAAACCGTTAAACATCTTTCTCCCTTACTCATGCCTGGTCTTGCATACACTCTGTCACATGAAACAGGTACTGTCCAGAGCCCTGATGTATATACCTCAGTTGGGTAAATATGCAGAGAACATCTTAGAGAGTGGAACGAGCAGTGGCAGAAAGCTGGCCAAGCTGCAAGCAATCAGCCGACAGGCTGTGGCAGCTTTGTGTGCCCTGGGTGGCTTCAAAGAGACCATCAAAATTGGATCGGAGGTCCAGGTTAGACATCAGAGTGGCACATAAAATAGCTCAGAACTCAGAGGCTTTTCCTTACCTCCTTAACTTTTTGTAATAATAATATTATTGTAATAATTTTATTAAGTTATTTTTTCACCTTTGTTACATCTAGCCCTTATTTATCTCTTATAGGTAGTAGGTAAGGGTTTGCAGGACAGTGTCGGAGTGGTTATTTCCATTAATGAGCAGGAAGGCATTGCTACAGTCAAGTTACCCTCCTGTGATTATCGCCATGACTGTAAGGCCTCTGACATCTTGACTGTACCCATCTCCCGCCTCTCAACACTACGGTCAGAGGTAAGATGTGAACACAGAGAATAGCACAAGTAAATGATAGAGTGATGGAGTTTTATAGATGGTAAACAGGAAATTACTTAGGGCTGACATGGTAACTGTGAGAGAGAGAGAAACCTGGGTTCTGAGAAGTTGCAGTCAACAGAATTATTGGCATCCTTCATGAAAAATTGGAGAACATTTGTAGAGAGACCTGGGACTACTCCTCAAGCTCCATGTTTCTGCATGTGGATTACCCTCTTCAATTAAGCCTGCAAGGTTTCAGAAGGGTTCAAATCAGGACATTTAAATGTCCTGTGTTCCTGCAACCAGTTCTGTGTTGATTCTGTGTTCCTGCAACCAGTTTAAAAAAAATCTATACTAAGTTTTAACAGAGGCTGTCAGGTTTGGGTTTAAAATATCCTGGTACAATGCAGAATTGATGATGCTATCAATCTTTACAATGGCCCAGGACTACTAGCTACAAATGTCGTGGCAAGTAATGAAGATCAAAGATCACTCCGGAGAGCAGAGGTTTGAGGCCATAGACTTTATTCTTTCCAGAATCAAGTCGAGCAGTTCTCTGCAGAGAAAAAACTCGCCAACTCTTCAGAAGGGCAATCTTATACACATTTACTTGAACAATCTTCCACATCCTGTTTTTAACAAGACATAATGTTACCCCATATGCTTCTCTTATTGTTTAAGGATGCCTTATGCACTTAAATTTCCAGCTTGTTCCTGGTTCCCACTTTACTCAGGATTCCCATGCCTATGTAAGGTCATATAGGTAATTTTTAGGCCTCACTTTCTCAGCATACACTTCTTGTTCCATTGTTCTAGATTGTTGAAGTTTTATTGTGGCTCAGACTGTACGTAAAGAAATTTGTAACTTCCAAACTGAAATCCCAAGCCTCTTTTAATCTTGAATGATGCCTCATTTAACCTTTATTCTCTAATGATGTTTTCTACATAAAGGTCTTATCTACAAATAATTCTAATGTCTTTCTCTGTTCCAGGCTTTGCCACTCTATAAGCTGTCCATCACTGAGAAGGTAGTGCAGGCAGTGCAGTCCATGCTGCTACCACAGGAGGGCAGTCTTTCCATCCACACCTGCCTACCAGCCTCTGGAGATGGCTCCAGCCCTGTCATGGCTGCGGTGCGACTGCTGGCTGAGATAAGGACTAGGTCAGAAAGCACCATTCAGCTGAAACTTTTAATTCAATTAAATGTTTATTTGTATAGCATTAATATTGATTAATATTAATATTGTATAGCAATAACATTGAATATTGTCATAACAACACTGGATATTGTCACAACAGCATCCAAACATCCCAGTTTCCCAAAGCTTGCTAAGCCCATGAACCCCTGAGATCTGCACCTTTATCTACAAGAAAAAGGATTTTAACAAAAGGCTTGACTAAACAAATAGATTTTCAGCCTAGACCTAAACTTTGAGTCCATGTCTAAGTCCTGAACATTAATTGCAAGGCTGTTCCATAACTGGGAATATAACTGTTTTACATGTGTAACTAAAACAAGAATAAGATCAAGAGCTCTGTTTTTATAAAATTTCATCTTTCATCAAAAATAAAATATCTAAGATTTTCAATAAGAATCAGTGGAATTTCTCAAGTGGCAGTGTCGATTCATTTATTGACCTTCAGTAAATAATCTCAGTTTATAACAAATTACCAGACCTGCCTGACGTTACACATTTTGCAGTGGAGCGCCTAAGTTAACGCTGAAGTATGCTAGTACAAGTTATACTCAAAAAAACAAAACAGCAGTCTTTTTTTCCCCCAGTAAAATGGGAGATGAGCTCCTAGACATAAAAATCTGGAATTATCTGCACATATGTTTCGAACTACAAATGTCCAGGAAATAACCAGGTGCCTCGTGATAAACAAAGCTGCGTATTTTATGGAACAAACCAACTTTATATTCTATTATTTTAGGAAAAGTTATTTTGTAAGCTTTTGTTATTTTGTAAGCATTTGTAAGCTTGTAACTGAAGCTTTTCTGCCTTTTCACAAAAAAAAAAAAAAAATCAGTTCCTATTTTTCCTTACGTGGGATGCTGCACTGAACAGGCCTTCACTAATGGGGTAGACAACTACATATCTTCTTTCCTACAAGCCCTTTTCTCCCCTTTAAGACATTCTCTGCTATTTACATCACCAGCTAATGTTTACATTAAATTCAATTGAGCCTGGATTATTTGGTGTGCAAAAACTGCTTATTCACCAGATCAGATGAATGACCTTTTTATTGCAGATCAAGCACACAATGCAGTTCAGGATAGTCAGTATTACTCATATTAATATTTGTGTGTGTGTGTGTGTGTGTGTGTCTTCCTTGACAGAGCATGTTTGGTTATGGCTCAGTTGCTGGAGGACAGTTCATTCTGTGAGGAGTTCATCCAGCAATGTCCTGCTGCTGTAGAAGTTCTAAACTTAGTTGCACAGGAGTGTAGCCCTGGTATGTGTCAGTTTATACTTCCTTTCTGTTGAGTGTAAAATAAAAAAAAATTGTTTGATTTCACACACAGATGTTACATGAAGCATTCAGTAAAGTTTAATGGCAAAGAAAGAAGTATAATTGGAAAAAAAAAAGCAATAAGCCCCATGAGGGCATGAGTTACAGTGATTTTACCACAGGAAAGGGTCTTAGTAGGCATGACATCCAAGTAATGTATGTAAAATTATATATAAAAAAATCCACTGTAGAATTTTGCAATACAATGTTAAATATTGCAACATAAAAAGATATAAGGTAGGTCAGGGGTATTCAGCCTTTTAGGACATGAACCCACTGGTACTGGTTCCAACTGGTACTGGTTCCAACTTTGCTGCTCAGGAAAATACTTCATGAAATGTGCAGAGAATGCATGCAAATGAAGAGTGAAAGTATTATAACAGATAGTCTTGAAGTAAATAACACAATATCTGGTTGCATATCCCTTGCTTGCAATCACTACCTCAAGCTGGTGAGCCACTGACATCACCAAACTGTTGTATTCTTCTTTTGTGATGCTTTTCACAGGCTTGTTCAGTTTTTGTTTGTTTTGGAGGTTTCTCCATTCAGTCTCCTCTTCAAGAGGTGAAATGCATGCTCAGCTAGGTTAAGTTGATTGACTTGGTCAGTCTAAAGCATTCCACTTTTTTCCTCTGATGAAGTCCTTTGTGGTGTTGGCAGTGTGTTTTGGGTCACTGTCTTGCTGCGTGATGAAGTTCCTCCCAATTAGATTGTATGCATTTCTCTGTAAATTGGCAGACAGAATGTTTCTGTAGACTTCTGAATTCATTCTGCTGCTACCAATCATGAGTTACATCATCAATAAAGATTAGTGATTAGACCATGCAAGCTCAAGCCATGACAATACTTCCACCATGCTTGGCTGGTGATTTGGTATGTTTTGGATCATGAGCAGATGCTTTTTTTATTCCACACTTTGGTCTTTCCATCACTTTGGTTGGGATTAATCTTGGTTCCAAAACTTTTTTGGCTCATCTTTGTATTTCTTTGCAAATTCCAACCTGACCGTCCGATTCTCTCTGATGAGTGGTTTGCATCTTGTGGTCTGGCCTCTATATTTCTGCTCTTGAAGCCTTCTTCAAACGATGGATTATGATAACGTCACCCTTGCTCTGTGAACGTTGTTGGTGACTGCTGTTTTTTTTTTTTTTCTTCCTCTTCACAGCTTTCACAATGATTGTCATCAACTGCTGTTGTTTGCCTTTGCCAACCTGTTCAATGTCTGGTTGTTAGTACAGACATTAGTTTATTTCTTTTTCAGGACGTTCCACATTGTTGTATTGGCTATGCTCAATGCTTGTGCAATGGCTCTGATTGAGTTTCCCTCTTTTCTCAGCTTTGAAACTGCTTGCTTTTCTCCAATAGACAGCCTCTGGTCTTCATGTTGGTTTATCCTATTTAATAACAAATGTGGTCTTTACAGGCAAAACCCAGGGCTCAAACCAAGAGTAGACATTCAGGGCTATTAATTGTTTAAACAGTCCATCTAACAGGGCACACCTGGGCAACAAGAAACACCTGTCAGTCACATGTTCTAATATTTTTTGATCTCTTCAAAAATGAGTGGGTTCAAACAAAATGAACAAACCTCAGAATTCTGGAACAGTATCCTTTGGACTGATGAGACCAAGGTGGAGATGACTGGTCAACACCTCACCACACACACATCTCATACCTACTGGCACGGTGGAGGAGGGGTGATGATTTGGGACTGTTTTGCAGTCACAGGACCTGGGAAACTTGCAGTCATTGAGACAACGATATACTCCACTTTATATTCTTGAGATAAATATCAGGCCATCAGTCCAGCAGATTAAGGTGGGCTGAAATTGGGTCATGCAACAGGACAATGATGCCAAGCACACAATCAGATCAACATCTAAAAGGCTAAAGAAGAAAAAATCAAGGTGTTGGAATGGCCAAGTCAAAGTCCAGATCACAACCCCATTGAGATGCTGTGGCGGCATCTTAAGAGAGCTGTGCATAAATTAATTGCCCTCAATCAACTGAAGCAATGTTATAAAGAGGCCAAAATTTCTCCAGAATGATATGAGACACTGATAAACTCCTACAGTTCTACATGTTACTAAATTTTAGGGTGTACTTAATTCCTCCCACCTAGTTTCTGAATTTTGGTTTATTTTTTGGGAAAAATGACTACGTATTTAAATCTGTTGTGTTTTTGTTTTTTTTTTTTTGGTCACCTGAGGTTATTTGTTTGCTTATAGAACTTGAAGACCACACAATTGTTATTTAGGCATATATAAAAACACAGAATTAAAGGAGGGTATACTTTCTTTTTAAAAATATATGTACTTTCAGGAACAAAGCTACAGTTTTTTTCTCCTTGAGTTTTTCCATACAGGCTTTGATTTTTTTTAAGCTTTACTTTCAACTTTTGCTCTGCTCTTATCTACAAGTTTGATGCTCTTTTGCATCTTTATCCTTCCAAACTATCATCTGAATTTCCTGACAGCAATCAATATGAAGTAAAACTAGCTATTGTGGATTTGTCCTCCTTTATTGCTTTTTACATTTTTGTTTCCCTTTGTTACCTCTTTCCACCACTCTCTCCCTACAGCATTTTTCTCTGCCAGGATTCAAATGTCATCTAGTAAAAAGGTCCTGCTATAGAGACTATTCTTAACATTCCTTGCACTTACCTTCATAATAACCCAGACTGAAAAAATTAGAAAATAGAAATATCTTACAAATTTAAAAATCTTGAGAAGGGGTCGGAAATATTTTCATGTTCAGCAAAATTATAGGCTAAATCTTAGACAATAGATATATCAATGGTTAAATTTTTTTCGACCAGAGTATCTTTTTAGGATGAAACCTTCAGAGTGTTACCACTTAGGTTGGCTTTTGACAATTTTGCACTTTTGTGTGTATGTGTAGGTGAGCGACTGGGCATAGTGGAGGCTCAGTGTGAAAGACTAAGAATGTTGTATCGTGACTGCGCTCGTCCACCTCCTCCTCCTCCTCCTCTCCAGATTGACAGAAGACAGGTGCGCGTCTCCTGTTCATTAGGCTAGAAATTAATTATTATTAATATAATAGATTTAAGGTTTTATTAGAATTAATATAGTTAATTGATAAAACTTAATTTAAAAAATTATTAATTAATGAAGTTAATAAAACTTTTAGTAGAATCTTTTCATGATATAATATTTTAGTATTAGTAGAAAGAAAGAATCAATCAGATCTCTAAATGTGGAGCACAGGAATCTGTCATTTGTTAAATTTTAAATGTTATAAATGTTTGTCTTGTTGCTATCTTCCCCTTTCAGCCCAAGCAAATCACATGGTGTCCGTCGCGTGTCTTCCCACCAGTGCGTGCGTGTATGTTCTCATCTCACCAGACCTCTGTGACATTTCTAGCAGACCCCAGTGCTGGGGGTGGCCTACCCAGAGGCACTTTTATCTATGCTACTTCACCAGTTCCTGTTCAGGTAGCAGTTTTGGAGCAGACACTGATAAATGAACAACACAGCATTATACAGTACATAAAGCATAGCCTTTTTTTTTTTTTTACAGACTGTTTTTTGTGAAGTTATGGTATTATGAGTTAAATTTTTGTAATAATACATTTTCATGCATTTTTAAGACAATAGCAGACATTTTTAATTTGAAATGAGCACTAGTTTTTCATTATTTTTGTCTGTTTTTCAGGCTCCATCATTTTACTGGGAATTAGAGATAGTGTCCTATGGAGATTCTGAGGATGACAGTGGCCCAATTGTGTCCTTTGGCTTTACCACAGAAGCAGAAAAGAGAGATGGTGCTTGGACCAATCCTGTTGGCACTTGTCTCTTTCACAAGTACTCTTCTTTTATCTCATTTTCTTTGTTTCCCAGAATTGCTGATTGCTACACTTATGTTCTCATTTTCTCACACAGTATTAGATTCTTTGCTATTTTTTTTTTTAAACAAATTTTCTGTTTTCTCTCTCCCCCACCCCCAGTAATGGGAGGGCTGTACACTACAATGGCTCCAGTTTGCTCCAGTGGAAGAGCGTAAGGCTAGATGTGGCTCTGCTTCCTGGTGAGATGGAATGTTTGTCTATCTTGATTAAAAAAATCAGTCTGTCTTGTCTTATTTTTTTGCTGTTGGCAATGAAAGATGCCGTGGCATGTTAGACTCTATTAAATTCCATCAATATGATTGATTTTTTTTTGTTTGTTTTATTATGAAATGTTTCAGAGGTTTATTTGTCTTCTTTCTAATTTGTTTTAATATTTGCGTATTTTCTTTTAGTTATTATCCCTGCGGTTCAAATTCAGATTCCTGAATGTCTTAAAAAAAATTAAAAAAAAATAAAATATTTCGTAGCATTGATGTGCGCTTAATTTTGAATTAACATTTAGTTGATTTTTTTTTCCATTTTTAATTAACTCATTAACATTTTGTAGAAAACAAAAGCATTTATTAGTTTCATAATTTCACATCTAATTAAGCTTTTCTGGTGTGTGTTGTCAGCCTGCAGTACCAAACTGGCTCTGTTAATAGAGTCAACTGTAATGCTCACAGTGGGCATCTTAGTCTGATCTTAGCAAGGACTGATTATCTGCTAATAGTAGTCCTAGTAGTATACAAAATGTAGTAGCACATTTGTTTGATATGTAAAGCAGAAGTGTACATTTTCTACAAGGTGGAATAGATGTCAGCCTGATGCAAAGTATATTCATGATATGCTCCTCTGCTAATATATTACTATTCTAGTTAATTTTGTCATTACATTTTTTTCCCTTTCATTTCTTGCTTAGGAAACATTGCTGGAATAGGTTGGGAGCGTATGGAGGGCACACCACCTCCCCCAGGCCAGGCTCCTAAGGGAAGGGTATACTTCACCTACTGTGGTCAGCGCCTTAGCCCTTACCTGGAGGATGTAGCTGGAGGAATGTGGCCCGTGGTCCACATCCAAAAGAAGGTTAATGAGCAGCACTTCAGTCATTTCAGTAGAAAAGAACAACATTCGGCCAATATATAGATCACTATGATTTTGCAGTTAAGCGCTCTCTTATACATTGGTCACTGTGAGGTTCTAATCCGTTTTTAATAGTTTAATGATGATTTAAGTGACTTAAGCAACAAAAGAAGTACATTGATGCTTATATTGGAGTGGTGCTCTTTGACTGCAAGAATCACCTAAACACTGTGTTTGCACATTTGGACATTTTTAGAACACAAAGGTCTGTGCTAACTTTGGATGCCGGTCATTTGCATATGCGGAGGGACAGGCCCATAGAAATGCAGCCGACCTTTGCATGGACCTCTCAGATGAGATAAGCGCCAATTTTGAGGCCCTACCTTTTGCCATGGCTTCAGACAGTGACAATGATGCTGGTGCCAGTGTTGCGTCCGACTCTGGCTCACATGGACCTCCTTGTCGCATCGCTGCAGTGTCTACCACTCAGCCACGTAAGGCCCATCTCTCACATCTAAGGCTGTTATAGTCATAATGATCTACTCTGCTATCCCAAAATACACCTAACCAGCTAATCTTGTAAATAATTTTGTTAGTTATTTTTTGTGCAGTAAATTTACAAACTTAAATTCACACACTCATTTATTTTTTTGCTTATGTACTATTACATAGTTATACTTTTCCTCTTTGGTTCTTAGAATATAACAGTGATGCTTCCTGCTACTACAAACTTGAGCTGAGCTATGAGAATCTTGTGACCTCAGGCCCTGACCCCCACCTTCCACCTATCACTGACGATGAGAGTGATGATGAGGACGATGATGATGTGCCAAGAGTTAGAGATTTTGTCACATAGTCACTCATTTCTGTCCAAATTTCCACAGCCTTTTCCTTACCTCCACCTCTCTTTTTCCAGGAAGATCACTATGCCCTGCTTGTTAAAGCATGGGAGACAAAAGTGTTCCCTACTATACGGCGCCGCTTCAGGAATGAAGCTGAGAGGAAATCAGGACTGGACCAGATAAAGGGGGCACTCCAACTTGGTAAGCAGAATACATCCCTGAAAATGTATTATTTGTTCTAAAGCTTTTTGCTTATTTCTAGTTTTAAATGAAAAAAATTCCAGATTTTCGATGTGGTCTCAGACTTTTAGACCTCACTGATTATATTTGTTTGAATTCATGTTACTTAAAGTACTTTCCCAGACAAAGAAACCAGTTAAAGCTAATTAACAGTAAAAACGAAAAACTGCTGTCTGTGTGTGTGAATTTTTAAAAAGTACTCATAGAAAACAATGCCCTCAGATGCCCCAGTATTCCAGGAGGCCAGTTCTGAATGTCCTAAATATATTATTGATCAATGTGGTTTTCAGTCATTAATGTGATAAACATTGCGACAGTGCAACTTTTCTAACGGCATTCAGATGACAAACATTTGGGATGCAAACAAAACGTTTGGTGGGTAAATCCTAAATAATAGACTCTAACAACACTATTGATCATCGAGATCAGATTAATTTCTCATAGCCTATCAGATGTTTTTATGTAATAGTTTTCCCATCAATTTGTCTTTTTGCGTCTCTGGATTTGTATTTTTTATTAAAGGAATGGTGGACATTGCACGACAGACAGTGGAGTTCCTCTATGAAGAGAATGGTGGCATTCCTCGTGATCTCTACCTCCCCACTATTGAGGACATCAAGGACGAGGCCAGTAAATTTACCATCGACAAAGTCCGCAAAGGTACACACACCCACACGCATTTCTCAAATAAACTATGTTCTCTATAGTAAACAGAAGAAAATGCATTAAAACGATAAGTATACAGTATCCAAACTTTGAGCATGATAATCAGATATACTCTATATAAATATGCTAGCTATATATATATATATATATATATATATATATATATATATATATATATATATATATATATACACACACACACTATATTATCAAAAGTATTCGGTCACCTGCCTTGACTCACATATGAACTTAAGTGCCATCCCATTCCTAACCCA
>CM075026.1:4623331-4637512 GCA_037576675.1 Pangasius sanitwongsei | reverse complement strand
GATTCTGATCATTTGGATGGGTGACCGAATACTTTTGGTAATATAGTGTGTATATATATATATATATATATATATAAAGTGCTTTCTTTTTGCATTCATCCCTAGGGGTGATTAAATGCCAAAATATCCATTACGTGTTTCTTAATAATTACTTTGTTGTCTACATGTGAAATTTTAAATTGCTGTACATAGCCATTTGCAAGACATGAACAAGAAAAGCTTCACCTGCCCCTCTTCCGATTGCATCCTAAAATGTTTAGAATTTTTTGGCATATTTGTGTTGTCAGAACTTAAAATCTTTTTTCAAAAATTCTTATTCCTATTCATCACAGCCATTATCTGTTTCTTGTATAATTATCTCGTGTTTGAGTGAGTAATGACTGCAGTTTTGTAACTCTCAGCCAGTATCACCAAACAGTGGGTCATTGTGTAAGCACTGTGTTCAACACAACCAGAAAGTAATGAAGTCTCAAGGGATGTCCCAAATGCTTGCTTTTACAGCCTTGTGTCCTTGATCTTGCGAGATATGTCGCACGTCGCATGTTGACATTCTCAAAGTGCAGACTGAGTGGGAATGCAGTGCACAGGGGGGTGATTTGGGTAATAATATTTGGGTAATTCTAAATAAGTAATAACAGCCATAAATTCACAAATCTAGCTGGTGCACCAAAGAGTTAATTTTTTTTCATCTTATTTCCTGCTACCTAGTGACAATGAAGTATAAATATATTTGCTCATTTACTGAATAGTTATGCCCTGTTGAAATCAAATGGACCCACTGTGCCCACTGGGCTGTAGGTAGTAGCCTGTCCCACCTCAGTTTTAGCTCGCTTTTTTGTGCAGTTTTGCTATAAAAGTGGATTTTGGAAATTTGTTTGACTCTAGTTTTTTGTATATGGCAAATTTGAAAGAAATTAATGATTAAAACCCTAGTTGTGCTCTTATAAGGTATTTATTATTTGTTGCCGCTTTCTCCAGGTCTAACAGTGGTTATACGCTGTCCTGAGTGCAACAACACTGGCAGCAGCACAGGAGGAACAGCCTTGCCAAAGTTTGCCATTCGAGGCATGCTCAAAACCTTTGGCCTTCACGGAGCAGTCCTTGATGTTGATAGTGTAAGTTGCTTAATAATAATACAGGCGGAAGCCCACTTCATAAGAAAAATATTGGTAAATCTGCTCAATGCTGAATGAAATTTAAACCGGATATGCATTTTAAACACTGCCATTTTAACACTGACTGATCTTGAAAGAGTTGGTTGTCGTGATATGATCCCTTATACCTGGATTAGCATGATGTCTTTCAGGAAATTTGACTTATCTCTTTAAACCTGCACTATTTTACACTCATTTTACCCCTTCATATATCCACTCTCTTGCCAATAAAGTCACACCCCAACACCATTTATGTTCATTGGTTGCTTGGGCATATTGGTGGGCTAGGACTGCAAAATTATGTGTACAAATTTTGTACTCGCCACACCCTATAATTACACCCTCCTGCACTAAAAATATAACAATGCTTAATGTATAATCCTATGTACCCACAAATACACACTGGCTAAACTTTACTTTTCCTTGTCACTGAGGTTGGTACTATGAAGGGATCTTTTGCATCTTTTGTAAGGAAACCAGTACTTGATACCTAGCATTTGGAAACATACATGGTAAACTTTTTAAAATAATTTACGTTACACATATCAACCTTTAGGACCACTTTTGTACATTTAATTAGACTTTAAAACTTTAAAAACAGTAAACAATGAGTGGCCATGCATTACAATGATTTTGACATGACGCAAAGCTTATTGCTTATATTAAAAAAAATGGCTTATTGAATTTATAAAACCATGATAAAAGATATATGATAAAATCTAGTGTTCAAAAAATAATTTAATTTATTGTTAATGATTTTCCCAATAAAAAATTTCCTCCACTAGATAGTGTAGTCTTTTAACAGTAAGTCTTCTTAGTTAAATAACTGGCAAACATTAGAATAATCTGTAGCTCCACAATAGTTGTACGATTGTTGAGGTACAGCAACAAGGAAGGATATATTTTCGCACCATTTTTTCTGAGCATGCAACTTTTATTTGCTGAATATCAGATAAGGTAGAAACCTTACAGATTTAACCATTTAATTGCACTTACGTGGTTCTGTGATCATTTGTCCACATGGCAGCTTTTCATGTTAAGAATTATATCATAAATTACATGTCTGGTTTCAGAAAATTCTGGGCTAAGAGTGCACTACTGTGTATTTGTCTGTCTAGGTAAATGATTTGGTCCAGGTGGAGACGTACTTACGCAGTGAGGGTGTGTTGGTCAGGTACTGGTACCCCATTGAGATGTTGGAGCGCCCACCAGCAGGTTCACGCAGAACTGTAGCCAATGGCCTCGTGTCTTTGGATAGCAGCAACATTCAAATTCACAGGTTGAAGACAAACACCTTTATTTTTAAGCAATCATGTACTTATATATGTTCTTTTGTGTTCCCACTACCCTAAGCTTAATCATTAAACCTTTGGTAAATTACTTTATTTTCCACAATTCTGTGCAACAGTTCTTTTTATTTACCACCCACTCACACTGATTCTAATTCTGCACTGTGTGTGTTCCAGGGAACTGCTGCGTTGTGAGAGTGCTTTGGCGCGTCTGTACTGTCGTATGGCATTGCTCAATATCTTTGCACCCAAGAGTCCTCACACCTTCACACGCCTCTTCCACATCCCAGCTGTGCGTGACATTACACTTGAACACCTGGGGCTTTTGTCTAATCAGTTACTGGCTCCACCTCTGCCAGGTAAACCTGTATAGTGATTTGGAAGAAAGAAGTTGAAAGTGAAACGGCTGGCTATCAGCAAATGTCTGATTAAGATACAGTGACACTTAATTAAAAAAAAGTTTGTTAAAGCAGCATACACAGAATTAAAACTATAGGAATAAAACAATTAGGATAAAGATATGAAGAATATAAAGAAAGAGCTGTACAGATTAAATACAGTTAAACTGAACTGGAAAATATGCTTATGTACCTATGTACAGTAGAACCTGAATAACTAGTAGTGCAAGAGTAATCGTGCAACCGTGGTGATGTATAAAAATAGTGCAAAGCCAGATAAACATTGAATGCAAAAAAAAATCTAATTATGCAGAATTTTGAAGAATAGTGCAGTGACAGCTCAGATGGAGGTATCAGGTTGAAGTATCTGTGCTGATGAAGGGCTTCAGGGACCATGTGCCAGGAGATTATAAATGAAAGCTGGATACCTCTCTCTTGAAGGTGAAAGTGGGTTGTGGATGGATCTTCTAGAAGGACAGTGAATTTAAAACATACACTCACAAAACCGCTCATGCACGCAGTTATCCAGTCAGCCAATCATGTGGCAGCAGCGTAATACATAAAGTCATGTAGATATAGGTCAAGAATGTCAGTTAATGTTCACATCAAACATTAGAATGGAGAAAAAAACATGATCTCATTCATTTGACCATGCCATGGTATGGTTGCTTGTGAGAGATGGGCAGGTTTGAGTATTTCAGAATCTCCTGGGATTTTTACTCATTAGAGTCTCTAGTGTTTACACAGAATGGTGCAAAGAACAAAAAACATCCAGTGAGAAGCAGTTGGTGGGTGGAAATGCCATGTTGAAGAGAGAAGTCAGAGGAGAATGGCCAGACTGTTTTGAGCTGACAGGAAGTCTACCTTAACTCAAATAACCACTCTTTATGACTGTGAAGTGGAGAAAGTCATCTCAGAATGCACAACACTTTGAGGCAGATGGGCTACTTTGGCACATTGTGAATTATTTTATTTATTTATTTATTTTACTTTTTTTTTTTTTTTTTTAGGAGAAAATCCCAAAAGATCAGCAGTTTACGAAATACTCAAACCAGCCCATCTGGCACCAACAGCCACACCATGGTCAAAGTAACTGAGATTACATTCTAATCCACACAAAATGGTTCAATAATCACAGGCACAAACTTTTCATATGGCCATCCCAGTGCCCTAACCTAAGCCGTATTGAAAATCTGTCGGCTCAGCTGAAGAGGCATGTCCACAAAATAAGACCTATAGATCCTTTGAGGATCTGGAGAGATTCTGTATTAAGAAGTCATCTCAGATTTATTGCTCTGTATTATCTATTCTGATCAGGCATTATATGAGTCTCAGTGCTGTTATACTAAGGGAGTATATTAAGGGAGTTGCATATCTGTACCATGGGTGCCAGTAATTCTGGAGCTGGCTATATATCCATTTATAAACCTGGAGGCTTTCCATATTGTTGATATATCAGGTTTTTTAATGTTTGGACTTAATGGCTTCAAGCTTGTCAAACCAAAACAGTGATAGTTTTATTCAAGGCACATAAATTATAAAATGCAAATAAAATAGTTGTAATATATTAAGATAACTAAAGTAATTCAGTTATGTAAAGAATAAAAGACCTTGATAAAGATGAGCTAAAGTCTTCACTTAGGGGGAAAAAAAATCAAATGGCAATAATTAATTTCATTTGTTTATAGTTAGTATTTTAATATAGTAGTTTGATCCCGAGTTTAGGTTACAGTCTGTGGAGATTTGAATGTTTTATCCTTGTCCATGTGGGTTTTCTCTGGGTTTCTTACAGTTTAAGAAAGTTTCTTAAACTTCGCTTACAGTTTCTTCCCACTTTCTAAGACACATTCCTGCCTTGTGTGCCTCAGTGTTAATTCATTAGTTAAATAGATAATTCATCTTCAATGACCGTTTTACCTTGGTCAGGAGGTGGGGTTATTGTCTGACTGAACCTGACTAAAAGAGGAAAGTGAGCTTGATATATTTTTAGTCTATCAGGCAATGGCATAATTATTGTCAGAAAATCGTTAAAAGTATTATTTGGTTTAATAGGTATCTTCTGCAAGAGCAGAAATCAGAAGGGTGGTACATACAATTTTAATAACCTCTAGCCAGTTTGGGTATTACAGTGGTGCAGCAGTAGCAGGTAGTAGTAGTTGTGCCTTACCGCTCTGGGGTTCAATCCTGATCTTTATTTCCTGTCTGCATGACTCAAAAATTCCTGGAATTCGAATGTGGCGTGAGCACTCGACATAGTTGCAGGTTTTGCTGCTAGGTAGGACATGCTTACATATAAGAAAAGCATTAGGGAAAAACATCCGGAGAAGTGGTGCACCCAGAACTGGAACTTGAACCACAAGAATGCACCTGCACACACTGCGCTGTCAACCAAGGTTTTTAACCAGAAAAATATGGTTATCGCTTCACGTCCACCATATTTGCCAGATCTTGCTCCTTGTGACTTCTTTTTGTTCCTGAAATTAAAAATGAGACTGAAGGGGAAAATATTCGCCACCATGGAAGAAATCCAGAAAAAAAAATGCACGAGCCTCTAGATATGATGACAGACGATACTACAGGAAATGTTTCCAGGAATGGGAAAAATGCTGGGACAAGTGTATCGCATCACAAGGAAAGTACTGTGAAGAGTATTAAAGGGGAAATGCTGTAAGTTTTATAAAGCTAGGTTTTTTTTATTTGTTTTTTTTAAACAATTTCGGGAATTTTAAGGTCCCCCCATCATATGCATGCGTTTTCTGCTGGTACTCTGGTTTTTTCCCCATTTCCAGAAAATATGCCTGCAGGTTGATTAGCTACATTTAAATGTTTATAGGTGTAAATGAGTATGTAATGCAGTGCACTGGCATTACATTGTATTCCTGCCTTATCCCAGGAGGAGCTATGGATTCACTGCCACAGTATTTATTTATTTATTTTTATTATTATTTTTTTTTAATAAACTTGCTTAACTTCTGCATCTCTGATTCTTAAAACTAGAAACATGGGCTAATGATTTGTAACAATTTGCATGAATTAGGTTACATCAAATGTCATCAATGCCAAATTAATACATCAAATTATATTCTTGAAAAACCTGCACATTTATTTATTTATTTATTTATTTTTATCAAGCAGTAAAAACATTTGGGTATTGTGCTCCTGCAGATGGCTCCATTAGCTCAAGCTCCATCTTGGTGGCCCAGTCTGTGCTGCACAACCTGAAAGGTCAAAGCTGCTCCCCAACCGAACTCTTCTACCAGGGTAATGCACAGACCATTCGGGAGTGGCTGACTGTGGCTATCAGCAGAGCCTTGCACCAGGGAGAGGACAGCTTACTGGAGCTGACCAAGCAGATCTGTTGTTTCCTCCAGGTACTTACAGTTGACTGGTTTTGCCCTTGACATTCTTCCATCAGACTTTCTTTTTTGGGATATTTTTTGTTATTTGTCATGGTGCAACCCACAAAATACATAAGCATGGCACTAAGGACTACATAAAGTGCAAAAACTACAGCTGTGTAGGAAAAACAGTAGGATACAAAAAAAAAAAATACAGGGCAATACACATGATTTACAGCAAAACTGTAAATTCTATAATTAGTCATAAACAGGAGACACAACAGCACAGAATTACTGCAGAAATGTGAAACAGTAAAAAATAATTATAATAAAAACAGTAGATTCTCTGAGCTAAAGAAATATTTTCATCACTAACCATGGGACTACAGAGAAGCGTCTGATCTTTTCCTCTATTTGGACTACAAGTTGAGTAGATGTCCTTTACATTTTGTAATAACATTTCAAAGTCAAAATTGTAGCGACATGCCGTTGTCAATTCAGGTTCTCATTGTACATCATAAAAAAAAAACAACATTTTGTTACATTTTTATGCCTTGGCATTATTGTTTTCGTGTTGAAGGTCCATTTGACCGTACATCCAATATTCTCGTTAGCGTGATATATCAAGAGTGAGTGGCTGAATGTTTGTAGAATTTATATGAAATTGCAGATTGACTGATTAGATTTTGGAATTGATCAAAACAGGAGCAAGTTCACAGCAGTCATTTCATATTAATTACATTAACTAAAGAAATATTAAATCTGATAAATTACAGAAAGCAGGCCAACATACAGGTCCAAATTAGACTCGTCATTCAATTAAGAATGGCACTATATAAAATGAGAATGGACTCAGGTGGTGTGTAAATGTTCCATTTGCCACATCATCTTTTAATGCTGTGCAACACTTTATTAGATCCAGCACTAACTGACAGTGGCATAGACGTGAGTCAAAATAACTTTTAATTTTATCTCTGAGAATTTTGTTTATTTTAGAATATTTTTGCCTTTTGCTCATTATGTAAGCTCTGTGAGCTTTGCTTTTTATAGAGTTTTATGGGCGTCACCAAATGTAAATTGTTACATTTGGTGATTGATATTCATCAACCTACACACGAGTACATAGAAAATCAGCATTTCAGAATTTTTTTTTTCAGATCATTTTATGCAAACAATTTCACACACCTTTACAAAAAGTTTAGAAAAGGTGGTCTACTGGTAGCTCTCTCTCATTTATATTAAGAATGTCGGTTAGGAAAACAAGCTTGCTAAACGGTGTCTGGTTAGAGACTTTACTTGAGATGATCAGGTATGTGGGAATAACCCACTTATTGTCACCACTGGATGAATCATGTAGGGATACAGTCGAGCTTGTGCTTGTGTGTGGTTTTGTATAGAAAGGAAAATATAATACAAAGAGCATAAGCATATGCATAATATCAATAATCACTATGAACAAAATAGATTAGAAACATAAACAATTATTAAATAAAGAGAAAGAAAATGTGCCATCATATGTACAGATACACTCTCTGTGTAGCATCAACAGTGAGCGGCTGAAATTTGACACCTAATAAGTGCCGAGGAGGTTACAGATCAAGGGAGCCACTCTGTCTAGTCTGTTAGTGTGCAGGCGTGCACTGAGTTGTTTAAAACTTAAAAATTATAAATATTTGACCCTATTTATAAATAAGTGGCATGTACATAACCAGCATCACACTCAGTACCAGCCAAGTAATTGTAGGGAGAGACTGAGCAAAAGCATATTAGTCAGCCCATAACAGTGGCCTTTTTTTATAGCCGCCTCCAGATTTCCAGAAGGAAAGATGTGCAGTAACAAAAAAGCCTAGGACCTATATGCCATTTACAGTAGGTTTGCTCTAATCAGATATGGCAGGTTGTATGAGATGTTTGACTGGGCATGTGTACAGCTTGTCCCCCACCTTAATTTGGGCTGTCCTCACTCTGCTGTTTGCTGCAGTGAATACCTTAGACACCTGGCCCACTGGCCAGAGTGCCCTGGGTAATTGGGGGTCAACAATCATGACTATGGTGCCAATCTGGATGTCTGATCTTTTGTCTTGCCACTTCTGGTTGATCTGAAGGCTGGGAACGTAGAACTTGATGCAGTGTTCAAGATCCCTTCAATCTCCACCAGCACAGTTTGGATTACTTAGAAGGTGACAGACTGGTCTCCAAGGGTTGTTAGTTACATAAATTAAAGCCTAATAGAAAATTGTATTGACAAAATCACAAAAACGGTATGTTATGAAGTGTATTAGTGTATGGTTAAATAATTTCTAAATATTTGTTACTGCCATACACAAAGGTTTAAAAAAACAAAAGAAATAGACTTGACCAAACATAAATTTACACCATGTAGAATGACCGGTATACACTCACCGTCCACTTTAACAGGAACAACTGCTCATTTATGCAGTTATCCAATCAACCAATCATGTGGCAGCAGCACAATATATAAAATCATGCAGATACAGGTCAAGAGCTTAATGTTCACATCAAACATCAGAATGGGGAAAAAGTGTGATCTCTGACTTTGATCATGGCATGGTTGTTGGTGCCAGATGGGCTGGGTTGAGTATTTAAGAAACTGCTCATATCCTGGGATTTTCACACACAACAGCCTCTAGAGTTTACACAGAATAGTGCAAAAAAACATCCTATGTATAGGCTGAAACACGTTGTTGTTGAGAGAGATCAGAGGAGAATTACCAGACTGGTCTGAGCTGACAGGAAGACTATATTAACTAAAATTAGCACTCTTTACAACTGTGCTGAGCAGAAAAGCATCTCAGAATGCACAGCACGTCAGATCTTGAGGTGGATGGGCTACAACAGCAGAAGACTGCTTCAGGTTCAACTCCTGTCAGACAAGGACAAGAATCCAAGGCTATCGTGGGCACAGACTCACTGAACAAATAATCACAATAACAATAGAACAGATAATACAAATAACCATCTACAGCCACTTTGCTTCTACTTAAACCTTTTGGTCACATGATCCACACATACTTACCATTATGTAGAATAATCTGGCTCATTTAAAGCTTACAAAACATTTTACTCTTCACTTCCTGTGAGCATACATGTCAACATGTGAAGACAGTCATTTGTTTTTGACCAAAAGGATGACTGAGTAGCCTTTACATATGAAATATTATATATTTTTCTATTATTGAAAATTAAGAATGCTCCGGAGCAGTTCACATCAGAGGAGTTTCCAATCTCAGAGTCAAAGGTCAGCATGGATGTCAGCTTCCCTGGTGCTGCATTTGTGGTGGTTTCTTGTAAAGAGAATCAGCTTGGATGCCGCAAAGAGTAAGTAAACGTTTTTCTTCACGGATGGTTATATTAGAGGTTTTAATCCAAAACTGTGTCCAATAATCCAATAGACTGTCACATCAAACATTTGTTTAGAAAAACACTACATCTCTTTCAAATTAATTTTGTCTTTTAGTTCTTCTCTCTATAAGGCTCCCTGGGCTCGTGTAATGATGTATGGGTTGGGGCACAAGGTTCGACGTAATGGCCAGCTGAATCTGATGGAGACTGTGTGCTATCCTCTGGATGCTTCACCTTCGAATACAGGCCTTACGCCTCCTCCCACAACCAACCAATACCCTAGCATCATAATACCCACTGATAAAGTCCACATAAAACTGGGTATGTTGTAGTTATATACAAAATGTACTCTATACAGTGTGTGTATATATATATACACATATATATATATATATATATATATACACACACACACACACACACACACACATACATACAAGCATGTTGATTAGAGAGGTCAGAGGAAAATGGCCAGATTGGTTCAAGCTGCCAGGAACGATATGGTAATGCAAATAATCACTTTTTACAACAGCTTCAGTTAATGTTTACATCAAACATCAGAATGAGGAAAAAGTGTAATCTCTGACTTTGATTATGGCATGGATGTTGGTACCAGAAGGGCTGGTTTGAGTATTACAAAAACTGCTGATCTCCTGGGAATCTCACACACAGCAGTCTCTAGAGATTACACATAATGGTGTATACATAATATAAAATAATACTATTAAATATTCTCATTATTTGTTTTACCAGGAGTGTCCCCACCTCCTGGGGTTGTCCTAGTACTGCATTCTCTGCCTGTGGAGTTTCCCTTGGCAATGGCCTTTGCTGAACAGCTGCTGACATGGACTGTGCGTGAGAATAGTGAGCATCCAGAGGAAGAGCTGGACACCATGCCTCCTTCTGTGCTTCTCCAGGTTGTGGAGCTACTTGGTAAAGATGCCTTCTGTGATTGGTTGGTCGTATCAGTCTAGCTCTTTCTTTAGTTTCACCAGTTGTTCTAACAGATGTCTCTGAAAATAATTCCGTTTAGTTTTATTTGTTTAATGTTTTGAGCAATAGACATTGGTACAAAGCAGCTTTACAGTAATCCAGGTGTAGAGCATGTTCTCAAATATAAATACATTAAAAATACAGTTAAGTAAATAAAATCTTAAAAAATTCTATCACTGCAGTTCTTCAAAAATTAAAAGACTTTCATGTCAGTACAGTAGGTCAGGTAATCTTATTTAGTTATTTCCTTTCTTCATAAGGTGGGCTTCTGTGGACTACTGATCTTGCACCTTGTATCAAAGAGTTCATCTTTCACTTGCTTGCTGAGCTTTTCCGCAAGATCCATCACTTGGAACAACGAAAGGGTTCCTCAGGCCTGTCAAGCACCATTGCTCTACTTTCCAGTCCCTGCTTGGCAGTGCTCATGGCTCTCCAGACAGAGCTCCGAAAACTTTATGACCGTGAGACTCAGAGCTGGGGGCTGGCTAGTGGAAGCACCTCAGGAAGCTCCTTAGCACTGTCTTCTGATCAAAGCCGCTTCTCTACATACTTCCATGCCCTCATGGAGGTGTGCCTTGCTGTGGCGGAGGTTACCTTGCAGGTTAACGTGGCCAGTGGAGGGATGGCTGTAAGCAATCTTTCCTCATCCAGCACACCCAACCTTAGTGATTCTTCATCCTCTTCATCATCATCACCAGGCCAAACCCCACAAAGCCCAAGTTTGTTATCAAAGCGCAAGAAGGTCAAGCTGAAGCGAGACCGGACAACAGCTGCCATAGGTGCTGCAACCACAGCTTCAGGAAAACGGGGCTCTATGAGTAGTACAAAGCTTTCAGAAAGTGATAGTGCTTTATTGAATGTGGCTGGAGGAAAGCCAGAAGACATGCTTTGGTTCCATCGTGGGCTGACATTACTCATGATTATACGGCACCTGACTTACAAGGACCCCCAAGGGTTGAGTGTGACTGGGGATGCAGTAGCTGACGCCTGCCAGGCCCTGGTCAGTCCAACTGCTCATAGTCGGCTGCTGGTGCTCTCCGGTATTCCAACTCACTTGGAAGAAGCTGTGGTGCGTAATGCAATCCGAAGGGCTTGCAATGCACATGGGGGTCTCTTCAAAGATGAAATCTTTATTCCACTTCAGGCAGGAGACCTAAAGCAGACCAAAGGAGCTGTGGTCGGAACTCAGAGCACAGGATCCCAAGATGATAGAGCAGAAAAGCTTTATCCAGGCAGTATGGAAAGTCCAGATGGCTCCAGTAGTGCAACCCCAGCTCTGAGCATGACGGCTTCAGCTTCAGCTAGCCAGACCTCCATCTGCAGCTCCTCTCAGGGGGTCTCCAGAACTGCCAGTGAACTTTCTGTGGACCAGGAACTGTTAGCTGCTGCTGTGACAAAACCTGTAGCCCCTATGCAGCAACAAGCACCGCTAGACCCCTGTATAGTCTCCAGTCAGGAAAGCCTTGATATCTCTTTTTGTAGCACAGGAAGCCTTGGTAGTCTCGGTAGCTTTGGGGAGCAGTTTGAAAGTGGAGAGACAGCTTCAGTATCAGATGGGGGATCCTTGTATGCAGTCACCTCACTAGACACTAATGCCAGCTCGGCATGTCGCATTAAAGGCTATGCTGTTATAGAGGTAGGTGGAAAGAATGTTTTACTTGACAGGCCACTATCTTGGTCATTGTCAAATGGAAGATGACTTTCTCTCCCTTACAGGTACGGGCCAGGGCCAAGGTGGAGAAGATTCGTGCAAGTCTCTTCAACAGCAGTGACCTCATTGGCCTGTCCAGCCTTGAAGGAGAGGAGGAGTTAATGGAGATAACCACTGAAGAGATCTTGACTGCCTCCAGTGTTAATCAGAGCCTGTTTGATGCACAAGGCAGTTCTGCACTTGAGGACTACTTTCTTGATAAAACCATCAGAGGTTGGAATTCTTATATGTTACTTAAGAGTATGATCTAAGAATAATATCTAAATTTAATAGAAAGAAATCTGATAGTTTCGAAAGCACACAGTGGCAAACAGTGAAAGCACAAAATAAGGTGGCTTGTAAAATCCTTTAATATGAGTTGTACATAGACTATAATTATACTTTCCTTTATTCTAAGGCTTAAAACGTGTGGCCAAAATACAGCTGTTTAGTGTAATGTTTTAGACTTCTAATCTACATGTCATACTCATACAGGAGACAAATTGGTCCCTGGGGCACGAGATGTGCTAACTGACATCTTTAAGAGCTGTGTACACTCTGAACAAATGCTAAGCCTTACACCAACCAAGCCCTTGAAAGTGTCCGACATTTATCTCAGTAAAGAACAAATCAACTCACAGACGCCTGGTAACCTTCTGCATGTATTCTTCAACCACATACGACCTCCTAAGAAAGTGTTTGAAGATCAGCTCACACAGGTTAGCACTTGTGTTTACACATATTTAACAAATCATATCCATGAAGCTACTGTTGTCTACCTAATCTTTATTCATCTATATCTACTGTTGAAAAACATGCAAACTATTTTTCTGTCTATAGATTCTTCGAAAATATGGCACAGTCAAGGCCAACAAGTGCAGGTACAGCAAGTCAGGAAAGGAGCAACAGCAGGGAAAAGTGGTCAGCACAAAGAGATCCATCATCAAGCCCCCTATCAAAGAGAAGTCTGTTCTCAACAGTGTACGGTATGTCGCACACAACACTTAGAAATTAAGTGTTTTTCCAAAAGTATTGTTACAAAAACTAAATAGACCAAAAACCAAATCTACACTGTTGGGCAATTACTTAGATTATATTTGGTGCAAAGCATATAATTGCCTGAGACATTGCTTTTGCCTGTACCTCTTTTGTATTACTCTTGATTACCTCTGACTGCAAAGGCGTGCATCATTAACCACCTGCATGAAAAAACATCCTGCACCTTAAGATTACAGTGTTTCAAATAGATTTAAAATTTGGCTTGGGGCAGGTGAGGAAATTTGGGGAATGATGAATGTGGCAAATATACATGACTGATATTAAGAATAACAATAATTAAGAGTTCTATTTGCCGTCATAATATATCTCATCACCTGCAAGAGCTTGACTCTACTGGAGCCTTTACAGCTACCTCACTACCTCAGCCATCTCCCTCATCTGTCATTTCATCTCACTAACTCCAGGAACTGACAATTCCCCCTTTTTTGGTTTTAAAAGTTTTTCTGCATTTCCTCTTGTTGACTGCAATTATTACCTCTTAAATAAATTTCTTTATAAAGTTATTTATTCTGCCTTTACAAATTTCTGCATTAAATCATGGTGTTCCAGCATGACATTCTTAATGTTTATTATATTAATGTTTATTATAGCAAACGGATCTGCAGTGTTCCATACGATCCTTGGACATACGATTTATGCAACCTTAGTTTTCTCTGTCGGCCCTACTATGAGGCTACAAGTGTCACAAGTAAAACTACCACTGATGACAAAGGAACATTAACATTAGGTTGGCCATGCTGAAATATTGAAGAAATTACTTTTGTATTTCAGGTATAACCAACACAGTTGTCTTTATTTGCTGCTTCTAAAGAAAATGTGCTTCAAGATACACTATATTACCAAAAGTATTCGGTCACCCATCCAAATGATCAGAATCAGGTGTCCTAATCACTTGGC
>CM075026.1:4605228-4619491 GCA_037576675.1 Pangasius sanitwongsei | reverse complement strand
GGGTTAGGAATGGGATGGCACTTAAGTTCATATGTGAGTCAAGGCAGGTGACCGAATACTTTTGATAATATAGTGTAAATGCAGTGGATTAAATTAATAGAAAGTGTTGAGTATTGAAAGAAAGAGTAGGTAAGTTTGAACAGTGAAGCAGCAAAGGGATTTGCGAAACAGAAACTATGTTTATAATACATAATAATGTCCCCTCCAAAAATATTGGAATGACAAGGCTAATTCTTTTGTTTTTGCAGTATTTGGGTTTGAGATCAAAAAATGAATGATAGATCAGTATTTCAGCTTTCATTTCCTGATATTTACATTTAGATATGTTAAACAACTTAGAACATGGCACCTTTTGTTTGAACCCACCCAGGATTCAATTGATCAAAAATATTGGATCATGTTACTGACAGGTTTTTCTTGTTGCCCAGGTGTACCCTGTTAGATTGTTAGAAGCTGAGAAAAGAGACACACACACACACACACACACACACACACACACACACAAAAAAAAAAAAAACATTGGCCTTGCCATTCCAATACTTTCAGAGGGGACTGTATTGATAATATCATACAATATATTCAATACAATTAAATCTATATAGTTGATTCTAATCTAATAGAAATACATAATTCTGGATGTAGATTTATGCCAAAGGCTACAATGGCAAGGAAAAAGTTTGAGATCACATGAGGAAGAAATCTTGAGAGGTACCAGATTCAAAAGGGAACCCATTTAACTCTGGATGATAACAGATAATGTGGTTATAAATCATTATTCATTTTCAGGTGTATAAACAGTAATGCTTTAAATATGTTCAGTATGAGCAGCAGAGTCTATATGACTATAGCAGCAGTTCTTAAGTAAGAGTCAGCAGTATTCAAAGGAGATTATCCCCTGCATCTAGAACAATCTTTATGCCAACAGTTTTCCAAACTAGGGGTTGCAACCCCATGTGGTGTCACTTGATTTATTCTTCTATATTAAAAACTTATTAGAAATATCATAACAGTCTACCTCCTGTAAACAAACAACTCTTGCATTGTCTCAAACTGCTCAGTTATGTACTATTCTAGACTACTAGGATAGTGCAAAACTAACTAGTTTTCCTGTTACAGTTAGTGTTTGAATTTTAAAAACCTCGCATGACTTCAAACCTACTGAAAGGTAGGTTTTGCTTACCAGTCTTCTGGATTTCAAGATTAGTAAATAAGTTTAAATGTAAAGTCAGTGTTTTCAATTTAAACATTTCAAACATTTTACAGTTTGACAGTTTGAAATCTGATGAACAGGATGTTTTGGCTCTGACATGCCATCTAGTGAATGTCACATTTAATCTTAATCTAAAATATAAGATAAGATAAGATAAACTTTATTAATCCCCGAAGGGAAATTCAGGTAGTCTTGTAGATTAGTGAGAAAGAAAGTAGTAAGAGTAGTAAAAAGTAGTGAGAGTAGTAGAAATTAGTGAGAGTAGTGAAGGAGTAAAGTAATGAGAGTAGTGATTACTCATCTGCCATTGGTTAAGGTGTTGTAGAGCCTGATGGCAGTGGGGATAAACTCATTAGAGATAAACTTATAAATTTAAAATTTATATCCAGAATTTATATATTTCTGTAAAGCTGATTTGTGACCATGTTGTCCATTATTGAAATCACTATACAAATAAAATAAAGCTGAATTGGACTATTTGAATACAATTAATATGGTGCATTCCATATAATTCTTCAGTCTGACTGTAATTCCAACAATCTGATACAGCGCTATAATGAGCACAAGCCATCTCGAAAGTGCTGATCACAGGCAATTGATTTAAGTTTACACTGACTCCTCCTAAAATTTCATTAAAATGCGTCAGAAAAAACGTTTACCAAAGAATCTATATATTTCATTGCTCTTGGTGGAATTCAATATTTTAGCAAATAATATGATCAAATATTTATTTCTTTTGAACTGTTTCTGGTGTACAGCTGCTGAGGATGGTCCCACATGGATAGGGGTCCCTGGTGGACTAGTGGTTAGGCCACAGCACTCTCACCCGGCCAGGGAACCAATCCCAGCCACTGGGGTTGCGTGCAACATTGTGCTCTCAGTGCTGGTCCCAAGCCCGGATAAAATTGGGGAGGGTTGCATCAGGAAGGGCATCCGGTGTAAAAGCTGTGCCAAATCAAAAATGGTGACCCCTAACGGGAGCAGCCGAAAGAGCATTCATTCTCTCTTGAGTCTGGATCCCCTCAAGGTTTCTTCCTCTTGTCATCTCAGGAAGTTTTTCGTTGCCACCGTCACCTCTGGCTTGCTCATTCAGGATACATTTTAAATTTTAATTTAAATTTTATATCTGGATTTCTGTAAAGCTGTTTTGTGGCAATGTCCATTGTTAAAAGCTCTATATAAATAAAATTTAATTCAATGGGTTTCTTGCTGTTTTATGTTAAAGTCCCCATGAAATTACCTAAGAGCATTTTTCAAGTTGTTTAACACATCTGGATGTAAAAACAGAAATGAAAGCTGAAATTCTGCTCAATTGTCTCATATTCATCTTTTATCTCAAGCCCAAACATCATCTGTAAAGGTTCTGTAAATACTTTCTAATGAATATATAGGTTGATTACGAACTTATAAACTTTTTAATGAATTATATTTCATATTATGCATGATCGGTTATGCCTAGGCTGTTTCTGCATATGCTTTATGTCCTTGTGTTTTGGTATGATGTGTCAATTTGCCTGAACACACGAAGGTCAGAGGTGATAGTACTCCCAGACACTGGTGCAATTAGGTCTTCTTTCTTTTTATCTCTGTTCTCCTTTACTCCTTTTCTCCCATCTTCCTTCTTTTCCTACATATACTAGGCCTGATCAATCTGTAGATTTGAGCTGGTGAAACCTTTCTGTAGGTATGCTTCAGTTAGTAAATAGCTGTTCTAAAGATTCTTCAAATGTGCAATAAATATCAGAGTCTGAAGATGAACATCAATCTTTTGGATTCGGACACATTTTTGCCAAATTTCTAACATTTTGGTGCCGTGATGACCAAGATGGCTCACTAACCCTTCTCTAGTGAGTTACGCCTTTATTTACAAGCCAAGAGGAAAGTTGGCTTGATCTTTTCCTTAAAAGATAGAAGAGAATGACTCAGAAGTATAAGAGATATCTTCTCAGGGATAGAGAGAAGACAGGCTAGCTATTTTGTTGAGCAATGAAGGCCTAGAACCAGTGAATTTAGGGAAAGATTTCTGGAAGGCTCTTCAGGTCGGGTCCTTAGAGCCTGTGCTGTCCAACTAGCTCCAGTTGGACTCTCACAGTTCACAGATGTATTCAATTCCCTGGCACAGACGGTAATTCCCACATGCTTTATACAGTCCATTATCATTGCTGTCCCTAAGAAACTCCAGCCCGCCTGCCTCAATGACTGTCGCCCAGTAGCCCTGACATCAGTTGTGATAAAGTGCTTTGAAAGGCTGGTGAGAGAATTCATCACCTCTTCATTACCTGACACCCTGGATCCATTACAGTTCGCATACCATCCCAATCACTGAACCAATGACATCATCACACATCTCCTACACACAGCCCTGAGCCATCTGGACACGAGGAAGGGAAATTGTTAAAATGCCTTTTGTTGACTACAGTTTAGCATTTAACACTATAATTCCTTCCAAACTTACCACCAAGTTGGAGGACCTAGGACTTCCCTGTGTCAGTGGATCCAACTTCCTGAGAGGCAGACCACAAGCAGAATGGGTGGGCAGACATGTCTCACCCTCCCGCACCCTCAGCACTGGAGCCCCCCAGGGTTGTGTCCTGAGCCCCCCTGCTGTACTCATTGTACTGACTTTGTGGCCACTTCCAACTCTGCCACCATTGTCAAGTTTGCTGACGACACTGTTGGCCTGATCTCTGATAATGACAAGAAGGCCTACCTGGAGGAGATTAAAAGCCTGGAGAACTGGTGCCAGGAGAACAATCTATCCTTGAACGTCAGCAAGACTAAGGAGTTAATAGTGGACTTCAGCACGAAGCAGGAGAGGAGCTACCCTTCATGTCGGTATCTTGATGATCATATTAAGCAGGACCTGTCATGGTCCTGTCACGTTAACACCCTGATGAAGAAGGCCCGTCAGTGTCTTTACCACCTTAGATGCTTAAGGGAATTTAAAGAGCCCTCTGAGGTGCTAAGGAACTTCCGCACCTGCACCATTGAGAGCATCCTGATAGGAAGCATCACAGCCTGGATTGAGAACAGCACCAAGCAGGACACGTGGGTGGTGCGATCAGCTGAGCGTGCTATCTGCATTGAGTTCCCTGACATGCAGTCTATCTACAGCAAGCGGTTCTGGACCAAGGCCAGGAAGAAAGATCTCAGCCATCCGAACAATGGACTCTTCTGTCAGTTGTGGTCAAACAAGTGCTTCCGCTCTCTGAAAGCCAACACAGAGAGAATGAGAAAGAGCTTCTTCCAACAGGCCATTCGGGTCCTGAACCTGGAGAACACTTAGGACTAGACTTTGGATTTGTTTGCGCAACACCCATACCACCTACGTTCCTGTTAATATACTCGAATTACCCCGTATTTATAAATATTATAAATGTTAGAATTTCACTGCAACTATCTCAGCCCAATGTTGCATAGCATTGTATTGCACATACAGCTGCACGTATCTGCACTGTATTCCACATAGAGTCCATACATTTTCTGCCATCTATTTTTTATATTCTTTATATTATATTTTTATATTTTTCTTTATCTACTTGTATGCAAGTAAATTCTGGTTTATGGATATTCTATTTTTAGGTCACCGGACAGTTGTAAAAATCATCATACTATGTATGGTTGTGAGTGTGAGACCAATAAAATTTGAATTTGATAACTATAAAACCAGTACATTAATTAAGGGAGGCACAGAAGTACCTTAAATGGACTGAGTTTGAATACAAGGAGGTAATAGATGAGGTCATGAAAAAGCATGTTCATGACCAAAAAAGACCTCTAAAGTTATTTTTTTTCTAAAGGATTTCCCATTCACAGAGCATGGATATTTGTATGGTATGCAAGATATGCCATTACACATGCCATGAAGAATGCTTTCATGTCATTAGACTGTGCTGGGAGTACAAGTCATTATAGAGTGAAGAGCATAATGCTAGATTGACTGAGAGCTGTAAGAGACACAAGAATGCTGCTGTAAATGTGCAAAGGAATTATGAGACAGTTCAAAGATCTTCAAGTGACTGTGAACCAAGACTGTGTCTGTGAATCAGAGCCCAGATCAAAATCCTAGGAAAAGCTGCGCAATGACTTGATGAGGGCTGTGTACAAGAGATCCCCTGGCAATTTCTGAGATCTGGAGCATTTTTCCAAGGAAGAATAGTTGGTAGAAGTTGGTAGACTCCTACCCACAAGACAAGGTGCTGTATTACATGAAATTTGTACAACCAGATTATTGTAAGTTTTTTCTTTTTTTTTTCCTAAAACATTTCTGTTTGTTTTTCACTTGAATTTTGTTGGAGATCTGATATAAATTATCTTGCAATTTTAGCAGGGGTGTGTAGACTTTGTATGTCCACTGTACATTATTTATACTAGCTAAATTGCTGTGGCAAAAGACCTTTCCAAAATCAAGTGAACAAAATTAGAAGTTTGCCAGTGAACCTGCTAAGTTACTAGCTCGGTTTCACTGAAGAAGGTAAGTAAACAAAAAAACAAATGCAAATAATCAAAAATAACCATATACTTACAATTTATTTACAATATTTACCAATTACAATGATAAAATAACAGGCTATACTAGTTGTGTAAAACTGTTATGGATTTGGTTACAGACTGACAGCTGCAGCTCTGAGTACACTGTTCATCTGACTGGTGCTGATGAACTGGTGCTATGTTTACTTTTGAGATGTCAGTCATGTTCATTACGATTTCAATGACTGGCAGTTGGTTACAAGGTTCTGCCCCTTTGATAGCTCTCCCAATCATCATATGGAGAAGCTGTTCATCCAGGCGGGACAAACGAAGAGCCTGCTGTCCAGTGCACTTTAGAATCATCAGCACATCCCGTGCTGTACTCTTCCATTCTCTCTGCAGTGAAACACAAAACTTTCATTTTGTTTTTTTACTTTCTGCCCCAATAGACATTGTTTGGTTACATAAAAGTATGATGGCTTAACGAAAGTATGACACCTATGCGACCATTCAGTTCAGTTCAATTCAGTACAGTTTTGTTTGTAAATCGCGTTTAACAATGGACATTGTCATGATGCAGCTTTACAGAAATATCTAAATTCCTGATATAAATTAATATACAATTGATACTGTTCGTATTAATTGCAGTCCAAATCCATCTTCATGGTTTATAAGTGTATCTTTAAACTGTCCATATGGGGCCATCCTCAGCAGCAGCAAGTGGTATCCAAGTGATGAGAACTACAACCAGAAGTAGGGCATGAGGAAGGATCAGGCAGGTCTGGAGAGCAGACAGGGTCAGGATCACTGGTACCATCTATGCATGATCTCCTAATGTCTTTGCAAATACATGTATGCAGAAATGGGCTTTGGGCTGCTTATCCCACCCAGTAGTAGCTTGCTGTTATTCTTGTAGCATAGAAGTACGTAGCAAAAGTGTTTCCTCGTTGTTATATGCAAGTGTCATCACACTGCTTGTTAGGAGATGAAAGGACAGGTTGAAATTACTGTAGGCTTTAGGTTTTTTAACAGTAGCCTTTACTCTGTCATAACAGTTAATAGTGGGCAGTGATGGAATAGTGGTGAAGGCTTTGGGTTACTGTTTGGAAGGTTGAGTTCAAATCCCAGTACCACCAGGCTACTGCTTTTGGGCCTTTGGGCTCAATTATATCATATCTCAATTATAAGTTGCTTTGGAAAAGTGTCAGCCAAATGAATAAATTAATCGTTAACAGTAAGAGTGTACATCAAGAATGCATGTTATCTTTCTGTCCAAATATAATTTATAGGTTTTTTTTTTTCCAGGACTGCATTAAGTGAGAAGAAACCAGTCCTAAAGCCCAAGTCTCCAGATAAAGCTAAGCCTGACGAGAAAGACCCTGAGAAGTTGCCTACCAAGAAGCTAGAAGGTTTATATTGGCTTCTTTTAATTTCCTTTGTTTATCAATGTAGGTACAAGTTTACATTCAGGGCTTATATCCCTTGATGTCTGGAAGTTTACCCTCATAGGTTACTCATGTTCCTTAGCAAAACTCCAGATATATATTTTCTCTAAAAGTATATATGAAAAAGTATAGCAGGCTTCATGGCTATTTAGTCTGCATGCTTTTGTGTTGATGATTGTGCGTTCAGTGTGTGTGCATGCTTATACATTACATGGCCAAAAGTTTATAGACACCTGACCATCATGTCCATACAGTATGTGCTTTTTGAACATCCTATTCCAGATGTAGTCCCCCCTTTGCTGTTATAATAATCTTATAAAAAAGTCTTTCCACTAGATTTTGTAATGTGACTGTGGGGATTTGCCCATTCAGCCACAGGAGCATTACTGAGGTCGGGCAATGATGTCAGTTGAAGAGGCCTGGGGCTCACTCAGTATTCCAGTTCATCCCAAAGGTGTTCATTGGGGTTGAGGTCAGGGCTCTGTGCAGGTTCCACTCCAACCTTGGCAAACCATCTCTTAATAGCGCTTGCTTTGTGCACAGGGGCATTGTCATGCTGGAACAGGTTTGGGCCCCTTGGTTCCAGTGAAGGGAAATTGTAATGCTACAGCATGCAAAGACATTCTTTACAATTATGTGCTTCCAAATTTGTGGCAACAATGTCCACAAACTTTTGGCCATATAGTGTATTTATGTAACTATATTTATGATTCTTTGGGATCTACATTTTTTTCAGTGTCAGAAGAGAAGTACTTGACTCTGGATGGTTTCCATAAGTTCACTGTTGATCGAGCCAAACAGGACATTCGCAGTGTTTGGAGGGCAATCCTGGCATGCGGTTATGACTTACACTTTGAAAGGTTAGTATAAACACCACCCCTGTCTGACTCGGAAGATAGCGTGCAAAGAATCCACATTCAGTCCAGTGTCAACAGGAATATGATGTGTGAATATGTGCATGCCTTTGAGAGTCACAGAGGGAAGCAGTCTAAAAGTGTGCACGGGGAGTTTAGGGAGGTTCCCTATGTGCAGTAAATTGCAGAGCTTGATAAAGACGTTTAAACAGGCAAACACCATTGTTGCACATGTTGATACTTAAAGAAAATCTGTTAATTTATAATGAACTTGTGTGACACAAAGATGCATTCAAAAAAGTTGAAAAATGAAAGGTTTCTGTGCAGCAAATAAATAACAATATATAGCAGTAAACAGTGGAAAGTGAAATCAGATCATTATTTGCTGTGAGCACAGTTTGCCTTTGAAAAATGCAGCAATTCTCTTAGGTTTAGTTTTATAATGAAACCAGTAGATAGGTTATTTCAAGCTTTTTATATCTTGAACTTTCCATAGTTCTTTTGTAGATATTGTCTCAGTTGCTTCTGTTTTTTGTTTTGTTTTGGTTTGTTTTGTTTTTTTTCTCCCAGAGAGAATCGATGAAGTTTTATTGGAAAACTCGTCTATTACTTAATATTCTTCTTTCTTAACATATAAAATTCTTTGTAATGATTTGTCAAATTATTTGGTCTCTTCTATGGACACACGTGCAGAACAAAAAAAATTAAGGCAAAATTTATAAAAGAATTTAGGGTGCACAAGATGTACACAGTACTGTACACAGTGTCAGTTTGCTGATATCAAACTAAGCATGTTGTCAGGTTTTTAGAATTTTTACAGCAAGTTTAAACAGGTCTTATGTACTGTACCATGCATATGTATTCACCTCCTTGAACTTTTCCACATTGTATGGGGCAGTCGTGGCCTAATGGTTAGAGAGTCGGACTTGTAACCCAAGTCTCAGGCCGGCAGGGATTGTAGGTGGGGGGAGTGAATAACTAGCGCCCTCTTCCACCCTCAATACCACAACTGAGGTGAGACCCTTGAGCAAGGCACCGAACCCCCAACTGCTCCCCGGGCGCCGCAGCAAAAAAGGCTGCCCACTGCTCCGGGTGTGTGTTCACAGTGTGTGTGTGTGTTCACTACTGTGTGTGTGCACTTGGATGGGTTAAATGCAGAGCACAAATTCTGAGTATGGGTATTTTGAGTATACTTGGCCACAAGTCACTTCACTATTGTGTAATGTAGTGTTACAACCTGGAACTGAATTTAATTGAGATTATATGTCATGAATCTGCGCAAATATAAATAGAGTTATATACAGATAAAAAACTTAAAAGTTCTGCTTACATAAGCATTCACCCCTAAATTAGTTCTGCTGCAACCAGTTGCTATCAGAGTCACATTATTAATTAGGTGAATCAGTTAGTTGAATGGAGTTCACCTGTGTGCACTTAACTGTCATGTGATCTACATATGAAAAGACTTGTTCCTGAAAGCCCCCAGGCTTTGACAGAGAACATACTTCTAGAACAAACAGCATCATGAAGACCAAAGAGCTATTATAACAAGTTTGAGACAAAGTCCTGGAAAAGTATCAGTCAGGGTTTGGTCGTAAAAAATAGTCCCAACTTTGGAAATTTCATGGAGCATTAAATTCATTATAAAAATGGAAAGAATATGACACAACCTCCACTCTGCCTAGAGGAGGCCGTCCAACAAAGTCATTGACTGGGTAAGGGTGACTAGGAACTATAGAAATCCACAGCTCAGATTAGAACAGGGAGAACCTGTTCACAGGACAACTATAACCAAAACCCTCCACAAGGCTGGGTTTAATGGAAGAATGATGACAATAAAGCCATTAATGAGGAAAAAGCATGAAATCCTGTTTGGAGTTTGCCAGAAAGTTCTCTTGTCTGATGAGACCAAAACTGAACTTTTCGACCTTGGCACATAGCTCTAACATTGGCAGAAACACAACCACACAACACTATCCCCACAGTGATGCATGATGGTGGTAGCATCATCAGCAGGGAAAGGGGAACTGGTCATAGTTGAGAGCACAATTTATAGAGCCAAATACAGGGCAATCCTAGAAGAAAACCAGTTCTAGTTTGCCAGAGACTTGAGACTGGTGCAAAGGTTCACCTTCCAACAGCACAATGACCCTAAGTATACTGCTTCACTGGAGTGGCTCAAAATGTTAATTGTGAAAATTGCTGTTCACCAAGAGTCTCCATCCAATTTGACAGCGCTTGAGCAAATTTAGAAAGGAGAATGTCAGAAGCCATGTTTGCAAAAAATATAAGGACCCATGTGTGCAAAGTTGATAGGGTCATATCCCAGAAGACTTGCAGCTGTTTTTGCTATCAGTATAGACCTAGGAGTGAATACTTATGCAACCAACAAATGTGCTTTTTTGTTTAATTAACCTTTGTGTGACTGTAAAAAGAAAAAAAAAAAAATGTTCCCTTCAAATTTTAGACATATTGTGTAAAACAAATGGTGAAAATCCCCTTTTGTCCATTTTAGTTCCAGGTTGTAACAGTACATGTGGAAATATGGAAAAGTTCAAGGAGGGTCAGTACTTATTCAAAGCACTGTAGCTTTGGTCTTTTTTATACTATATACAGTCATGGGAAAAAGAAAGTACACCCTCCTTCAATTTTATGTTTTTATATATCGGGGCCTAAATGATTGTATGGTCCTCACCAACATCTATAAACAATCTCAGTTGACTACAAAAATGACAAATTTCAATATGTAGTTGTTTTTTTCTCCAAAAGTAAACCAACATTTAGAAACCAGATGGGAAAAAATAAGTACACCCTTCCTACTTCCACAATCATTAAGAGAGTAATTAGCAGCCAGGTGTTACTAATGAAATGCACAAGATTAGTTGATCATCAAGAAGTGTGACTACCTGTATAAAAGAGGAACTTGAACTTTTGAAATTCACCATGTGTTACATCATGTGACCTACAGGCCTCTGTAAGCACATTACATGTTCAAGTTCATTACAAGTTCATGTTCATGACCACACAATCAGAAGAAATCTGAACAAGTATGTTTGGGAAGGGAACCATCTTTCATGGAAGGGGGGCTAGGAAAAAGCTCCATCTCTCCAAAACAAAAATGGCAGCATGACTTAAGTTTGCAAAATTGTATCTGAACAAACTACAAAATTCTGGAACAATATGCTTTGGACTGATGAGACCAAGGTGGAGATGTTTGGTCATCATGCACAGCGACATGTTTGGTGAAAACCAATCACAGCATATCACCACAAACACCTACTGTCAAGGGTGGTGGGGGGGTGATGAATTTGGCTTGTTTTGCAGCCACAGGGACCTGGGAAACTTGCCGTCACTGAGACAATGATGAACTCCACTTTATACCAGAATATTCTTGAGACCATCTATCCAGCAACTTAAGCTGGGCTAAAATTGGGTCATGCAAAAGGACAGTGATCAGTGTTGTAAAGATGAGTGGGCCAAAACAATGTGAGACACAGATAAACTCCTACAGAAAACATTTACTTCAATTTATTGTTGCTAAAGGTTGTTCTACATGTTGCTGAATTATAGGTTGTACTTATTTTTTCCCCACCAGATGTCTGAATGTTGGTTTGATTTTTGGGAAAAAATTACTAAATATTGAAATCTGTTGTGTTTTTTTGTTGCCACCTGAGGTTTTTTGTTTGTTTTTATTTATTTGTGAGGACCACACAATTGTTATTTAGGCCCTGATGAGTAAAAACATGGAATTGAAAGAAGGTGTACTTTCGTTTTCCCATGACTTTAAACCCTAAACATTTCTGTTGCTGTCTTCTGTAGATGCTCATGCATTGATACTCGGCAAGCCCAGAAGACTAGCAGAAAGTGGACCTTGGGGATGGATTTTGCTCTAGTCCAGTATGTTAATCGCCTCTGTCGCCACCTGGCTATAACACCTGCTCGCCTCCACCCCCACGAAGTATACCTGGACCCCGCAGATACAGCAGACCCACGAATTTCATGCCTGCTAAGTAAGACTTTCTGTTCATTTAGTACAGTGTGAGTGTAGGACAAGTGTAGGAGTGTATGTTTGGTTTATATGAATGATTAAAATGTCTCCACGATCTGCTTTTACAGAGAGCTCATAAGTACAGTACATTGATACTAAAAACATTTCTGTCAGTTGCGCTAAAAGTACTCAGACATGGCACCCCAAGTCTTTATGAATCAAACTTCCTGCACTGTCCCAGCTAGCATTCTCCCTGACAGACACACAAACAATAATAGTCAGGAGTAGGCAGTTTTTTTTTTTTGTTTTTTTTTTAAAGGCAGCATGGCTGACAATACAAGGGAGTTCATACTCTCTCAACTTACAGTAATTAATACATTAATATAAAGCATCAAGAAATAATCTCATCAAAAAGAAAGATGTGTATGTGTGTCTGTCTGTGTGTATGTGTCCTTGTGCCTTAGTATGTGAATTTCTCCTGAGTGCCGTGCTCTGTATCACGCAATTGTGGAGCTTGCCTTCCACTCTTGAGCATTTGTGGAGTTATTACCAAATTGCACCACTGGCTGTCACAGTTTAATTTAGATTTCAGCAATGCAGCAAGTGTAAGTCACCATACTTTCCCTTTGCGAACACCCCTAACCCCTGATCTTTACATCACGCATACTGACTATACAAAATGCATAATGTTCCTCTGGTTTTGACTTCTCTATGCAGTCAAACTGATCATTCCTTTCCAAAATTGACCAGTGGAACTAAATAGGTTACTGAGCCTGTTGTGGCTGTAATGACGCTCTGCAGTGTGGCAGTATTTTCAAACAAACATCTTTTGTTGGTTTAAAAAATAAAAAATAAAAATGCGACACCTCTGGGAGTTAGTGCCTAAAAATTCAACATTGGTTATATGGAACTGCTGGACTTTACATGTGCCAATGCAGTTTACATGATTGGCATGCCAAGAAAACACTAATTTGTTTCGATGTACGTTTGATTTAACATTTTTTTTAAATTTTTGAAAAAATTATTTTGGCCAAAGTGTCTGTTATACTTTTTCTTTGAGGTTATATTTCCTTGTAGAACTATATTTTCATCAACAGGGAAATTAGTTAGTAACTTGTGATATTTTCACGGATCATCAACCAGCCAGATCACTCTCCCTAGGACTAATACATCTTCATAGGAATTATTCATAGGAACATTTCACAATATTTTTGGTTAGATACATTTTTATTAAACTGTTTCTATTAAACTGTTGAAGATTATTTATGCATTAGGGTTGAATTTCAGTGAAACAAGTTTTTGTTTTGGACTAATATGAACTTTACTCTATAGGTGTGCCTGTTGAGAGTTTGCGTCTGCGCTTTGCCCTACTGCAGTCTCTTAATAATACCCTGGAGGGTTTCTTTCTGCCACTTGTGGAGCTACGACAGACACATACCTATCAGAACAGTATTGCTGCCCTGCTGCATGAGGCTAAAGGTCTGCTGCTACATATGTTCATGGAACTAAGGTACCAAGTCACTTTCTTTTAAAGGGAAATCTGTCCTCACATTTCTTTTGTTTGTTCTATTTTATATCTCTTTCAGGCCTTATTTTTTATGACACTAAAGTAGCCATTATGAACAAAGTGCTGAATGCAACAGTGCAGCGCACTGTTGACCATGCTGCTCCTGAGATCACACTGGATCCTCTAGAGATAGTGGGAGGTATGCAGAGCATTTCCTTTCACACTTTCATATTTTTTTTTATTCGAAGAAACTTTAAAAGGAGACAGGATGCAATCAAAACACCGCTAGTTAGGAGCCCTGCTCAATGTCCTAAAAGTTCTGGGACATGAACCCTACAGCCCACAACAAGACAGCATGTTCACATCATGGTGTTATGTGTGAGCTTCCGCCGCTTAAGACTTGAATATTTTTAGCAAAGCCCAATTTTTTCCCCCCTATCTGGTGCATCAGAATGCTTGCCGTCTTTACTCAGTGACATTCTTCAGGGCTAATTCTCACTTACTGCGTATGACACAGTTATCCTGCCTTCACACTGGCAGTGATTTTTTTTTTATGCCTCTGCCATTAGGTGGCGGAGGCATTGTGTTTTCGGTTGTCTGTGCGTTCGCCCATCCCTCTGAGATTCTCGTTAGTGTGATCCAAACAGGATCAAAGTCACTGCAAGGTCAGATGTCTGAAAGTTTTTCTTAAGTAGCATGCTTCCTGTTTGAAGTACAGTCAGGTCCATAAATATTGGGACATCAACACAATTCTAACATTTTTGGCTCTATACACCACCACAATGGATT
>CM075026.1:4572726-4594757 GCA_037576675.1 Pangasius sanitwongsei | reverse complement strand
ACTTTTGGATGGTATGTAGCCAACAATCCAAGAGAGATGGAAGGAAGTAAAAGAACAAGAAAACCAAATTGGACAGAGCGGAGTGTTTGGAGAATATTTCTTCTTTCCGCCATTTTGTGCTCTGCTATAGAAACTCTTAAGCTTCTTAAAAGTCCTCCTCTCTACTATTAACAATTTTTACCTTAGGAGCTGTTTTTAGGGCTAAGATGTTTCGGGAATCATTTTTATCTTTACTAAGATTTAGTCCTAAATTTAAGGGGACATCATAATTCTAAGAATTTTCTTAGAATTTCGTCACTAGGAGCAAGGCTTAGGAAGCTTTGTGAATACGGGCCCAGACATCTTAACAGGTTGGCCAAAGGAAAATGGCAGTTGACTCTTTTTTTTGACATGATACTGTGAAAGCTGTGAATAAAAACTGAAAAACAACAGTCAGTGGCATCACCAACAATCTCCACAGGGCAGGGGTGAAGGTATCACAATCCATCATTGGAAGAAGACTTTGAGAGCAGAAATAAAGAGGCCGTAAAACAAGATGCGAACCATTCATCAGCAGTAAGAATCAGAATTTGCAAAGAGAAACAGAGATGAGCCGAAAAAGTTCTGGAACCAAGTTTAACCTCTATCAAAGTGATGGAAAGGCCAAAGTGTGGAGAAAGAAAGGATCTGCTCATGATCCAAAACATACAAGCTTATCGTACAAGCATGGTGGAGGAAGTGTCATTGCTTGAGTTTGCATGGCTGCTTCTGGAACGGGCTCATTATTCTTTATTGATGATGTAACTCATGATGGTAGCAGCAGAATGAATTAAGAAGTTTACAGAAACATTCTGTCTGCCAATTTACAGAAAAATGCATCCAGTCTAATTGGGAGGAACTTCATCATGCAGCAAGACAATGAGCCAAAACACACTGCCAATGCAACAAAGGACTTCATCAGGGGGAAAAAAGTGGAAGGTTTTAGACTGGCCAAGTAAATCACCAGACCTGAACCAAACTGAGCATCCATTTCACCTCCAGAAGAGTAGACTGAAGGAGAAACCCCCCAAAACAAACAACAACTGAAAGAAGCTCTGGTGCAAGCCTGGAAAAGCATCACAAAAGATGATGTGTTATTTACTTTAATTTACTTTAAGTAAATTAGTTTAAGTACTTTAAGTGCTTTTGCTCACCTAAAAATTGGGTGGTCTGCGACCAAAGGTGATATGTTTAAGTATATCAATCATTTTCAATGCATGATAAATAAACAATCATCATCCATGACTCATCACTCAGTTTATTATAAGAATTTATTATTAGTAACATGTTATTTGTACAGGTAGAGACAATTTGTGTTTGCCATTGTTACTCTGTGTTCAGTTTCTGACAACAGGATCACTGTTAGCTGGGTATTTTTGGGGTACAGACCACTTTACTATCATTGACATGCAAAAGCTCCAGCAATACTGCATAAACTCATCTCAGCACAATATATACTATGTAGGTATTACACTCACTGTCCATCTAATTAGGAACACCTGTACACCTGCCCTGTACACCTGCAATTGTCCAATCAACCAATCGTGTCAGCAGTGCAGTGCATAAAATCATGTAGATACAGGTCAAGTGCTTTAGTTAATGTTCATATCAAACATTGTGAACATCAAATATTAAGTGACTGTACAGTAATATTAGCAGAAAAACTGTATTTTTTATAATTGTTTGTTGCAAAGGTTGTTTACTTCTTTTCAGTTCGAAAATAAAAAATATGTAATTTGGCCAGGGGTCCACAAACTTTTGAAAACAGATGTATACTATATATATATACAGAAAAAGTGAACAGAAACAAACATTTAATTTAAGATTAATGTTACATTAGACATATTAAATCTAAAGCACAAACATTGTACATTTCACCAGACATGGAAAAACATGGAAAATATTTTTCGTCCCACACACCTAAATACGTTTCTAGGCAAGAACTTATATACATATTTCAAAAAACCACCTTCAATCTTTTCTTTAGAATACTTGAAATAGTATATTCCTAAATTAGGTAGACTTATTTCAGTCAAGTTAGACATTCTGGAATGATTTAGCCCCAGCTGCAGGTGCGCAAGTGAGATGTGGAATTATAGAGTGCCTTGCAAAAGTATTCAACCCCCCTTAAAAGTCATCATATTCATCTGGATTACAGATGACACTTACACAGATTGTTCCAGACAGTACTCTTTTTTTGCAAACCAAAATTCATTATTTGTCAGCAGATCTTTAAAAAAAATTAAAAACTGAAAATTTTGTTTGCATAAGTATTCAACCCTGTGCTGTGGAAGCTCCAAGTTTACACTGATGAAAGATTGCCCTACTGAGGACAGAGTTGGCTTACAATTGCACTCTACCTGTGAATCATTTAAAAAGTCCACCTTTCTCAATAAAAGTCTCCTTTGGTCAGACTGTGACTCTGATGGAATGCTGTGAAAATGAAGACCAAACAGAATTCTAAGGAAATTAGAGATAGTAATAGACATGCACAAGATAGGAAAAGGCTACAAAATAATATCCAAATGTTTGGATATCCCAGTGAGCACTGTTAGATCAGTTGTTAGGAAATGGAAGCTGCATCATACCACCTCAGCACTGGCTAGACAAAGCTGTCCCAAAAAACTCAAGCATTAGAGCAAGAAGGGGATTTGTGAGGGAAGCTACTGAGGCCAACAATCATTATAAGGAGCTAAAGAGTTCAGTGGCTGAGACTGGAGTGAAGGTGCGTCAGATATCACAAGCTCTGCATACAACTGGCCTGTATGGGAGGATGGCTAGAGACAATCCATTAATGAAGAAAAAACACAAAGCAGTCTTGAAAATGCATCAGAATGACTCAGTTAAAATGTGCAATAAGGTTTTTTTTTTTTTTTGGTTTACTTTTTTTTTTAGATCTGCTGACAAATAATGAATTTTTACTTTAAGAGCATATTGGTTTTTTATAAAAATACTGTCTGGAACAATCTGTATAAGTGTCATTTGTAATCCAGACAAATCTAATGACTTTTGAGAGGGCTGAGTACTTTTGCAAGGCATTGTATATGTAGACCTACTCTTCAAAATTTATAAATTTAAATTTAGGTTGTTCATTACATTAAATAAAAAAAATTAAAAAAAAATTCCAGTGTACTTTATTATCTGGATATGTGTCTAGCTGGTCATTCCCAATTGTTTCTTCAGTCTCTGCAATTGCTCTATGCTGATGTTGTTGCCACCACACACAACCACCACCACCGGCCCCAAATCCTGAGACAACTTATTCTCCTTCTGCAGACGTTTAATGATATTGCAGTAGATGGCTGCAAGTGCAGCACCACAAGCAGGTTCAACTAGAATCTTTTCATCATCTGCAAGTATAAATCAAGGATAAGATAAATCCTTAGATATGATTTATTGGAGATAAATATGTGCTTCCAAAAGTAAGCATGATAAAAAAAATCTCATTATCAAGAAACATTAAACATCTGAAAATGAGCCTTTCATTTCATCTATTTATATTTGCATTTCTGTGTATTTCTATGAATATAAGAACCCTGAAATTTTGCATTATTGTGCTTTGCTACTAACCAATGAAACGCTCAGCTGCCCATACAGCTTCCTGATCTGTGACCAGCTCTGAGTAAACAGTGTGCTCACTCACAAGCTTCATTGTTTGAGATGATACCCGTGTAAGGCCCAGCGTGGTAGCAACACTAAGGACAAAAGCAGATCTGAAATATTCAAATCACAGTACTTTTTCTTTATCAGAATGCTGCATCCAAATCGACGCGTTATGATGTCATATACCCTTACCTAGTGATGGAGGGCAGTGTAACCAGCTCTCCCACCTTCATGGCTGCATTGAGGCTGTGAGCACCCACTGTTTCCATAGCAATGATGGGGACATCTTCCCAGCCAGCACGGCGGAGACCTTCCACAACCCCATTCAAGAGGCCACCACCTCCCACAGACAAAACGACTGCTCCTGGCTTCCCTTCCAGCTGGGACTCCAGTTCCTTCACCAGAGTGGTGTGACCTTCCCTGCAAACACAAGTCCATGTAATCCACTTTGCAGGGGTCATTGTTTTGTAAGCTAACATTAATTTCCAGACTTTTATCAAACTGTGCATAAATTGATAAGTTAATCATGTGCTCTATACAATGTACAAAATTTTTATCTCACACTTGACATATTGCTTATTATATGTAGCAAATGCAGTACCAGTTAAATACAGTCTGAATGTCAACTTTTGAAATTTATACCATACTTTCAATGTGCTTCACTTTACCCATTATTTATCGGCTGTCTTAGTTTTATTGTATGTCTTGACTTCTATACCATTTGTATTTTTTCTGTATGGAAATAAACTTAAATAAAATGGAGTATAATATAGAGCATTTCAAAATGTAGCAAAGCTGCTCACCATATAAGGGGATCATCATAGGGAGAGATGAATACCCAGTCAGGGTTGTTAGACACAAGCTGTTGACCAAATTCAAGGCTCTCGTTCAATGACTGTGGACCGGAAAAAAGCCATGCAATGACCTAAGCAAGGCCTAGACATGTGAGTTGAATGCTTTTTTTTTTTTTTTTAATTATTACTGTTGTTGTTGCTTCCTGTGAACACTACTGTCAGGAATGTTCATGAATAATAAAAATTATTGCATCACTCACTGTGCCGTGAATGACAACATCAGCCCCTTCATCATATAGTCTCTGCACAGTGCCTGAAGGGGTAACACTGGGCACCACTATAGTGGCAGGCACTCCCAACTTCCGTGCAGAATAGGCGGCAGCCATGCCAGCGTTGCCTCCTGGTATCCACAAAATGTATTTCAGTATGGCAGTAAACAGTCTTATTTGCAAATAAGATAGCTTGGGTAGTGAGATATACAGTAACTTTAACAAGATGCCACTAACTGCAGGTAGTACTTCATTAACTGCCACACTATTTAAAACATTTTTGGGCAAAAAAAAATTATTCTATATGGAAATCTATAAAGGATAAGAAGTTTGTGAATTTTTCGGTGCAGTTTTGCACAGTTCTTACGTACATATTCATGGCAACAATAGCTCAAATTTCAATAACAGGAACACCTGTACACCTGCTCATTCATGCAGTCATGTGGCAGCAGCACAATGCATAAAATTGTTCAGATATAGGTCAACAGTTTCAGTTAAGAATAGGGAAATCAGAATCAGAACAGGGAAAAAATCTCAGTGACTTTAACCATGGCATGGTTGATGGTGCCAGATGGGCTGGTTTGAAAATTTCAGAAACTGCTGATCTCCTTAGAACAGTCTCTAGAGTTTACACAGAATGGTGCGAAAAACAAAAAACATTCTGTGAGTGGACGTTCTGTAGGCTGAAATACCCTGTTTATGACAGAGATCAGAGGAGAATGACCATTCTGGTCTGAGCTGACAGTAAGTCTGGGATAACTAAAATAAGCACTCTTTACAACTGTGGTGAGCAGAAAAGCATCTCAGAATGCACAACACATCAAACTTTGAAGTGGATGGGCTACAACAGCAAAAGACCACATCACATTCCATTCCTGTCAGCCGAACAAGAATCTGAGGCTATCATTCGTACAGACTCACCAAAATTGTAAAGTTAAGCAGCTTTTTATTGCCTTTTAACCAGGTTTTATTTGTACTCAAATATTTTTTATTTAATATTATCAAATTTCTATTAGTGCTTTTTATTAGCATATCCTTTACTATTGGAGGCTACTAAATCGATGTGTATCATATCATATCATATAGCAGATTCAGTGGTATCAAATATTGTCTAAATCATAATTGTGTCATATTGTGTGGAAGCCTGAGGTTTACATCTCTAATAGACTAAATTCAAAACAAAATAAAAGCATCGCACTTGACATGCAGTTAACCACACTGTGTGCTGAGATGGAACATTTGTGACAAATTGGTTCTAAAATATAAAATAAATCAATATAATAACACTAATTAAAATATTTAAATGATTGGGTTCTATATACACTATATGGGCAATGGTATGTGGACACCCATCCTAATTATTTTCAGGTGGTTCAGCCACACCCATTGTTAACAGGTTAAATTCAATTCAGATTTATTTATATAGTGCTTTTAACAATGGACAGTGGCAGCTTTACAGAAATCTGTAAATTTGTAAATAGATTATATAACATTTTTCAATCTTTTTTTCCAAAAGCATTACAAATTCAGGTTCAGGTTCTGCTGACTCTGAATTCATACCATACAGGTGGGGCAGAGCATGCATTAGCCATTCATTACACATACAATTTATTACCTCTTATAGGTGACCAACAATTTTTTTTTAAAAAAAGTTATTTGACAGATTTAAGCAAATTTTCCACTTATTTGCTCACAATTGTTATTGATATTATTGCACCTATTGCTCAAAACCTGGAACTGCAACAAGCACTAATAGAGTTCCATAAGCGCAGGACTTGCACTGCCCCATGATTGCTGTATGAACATTATCAGTGGAGGAGGGGAAGTGGACAAGACAGCTAATGACCTGGTTGCCAGATTGGGCTAGTTTTCAAATACTCTGTGGCCACCAAGATCTTGTTTCACAGATTTGCTCTTAAATAATTTGAATTAAATTGAATTAATTTTTGCAAAATGGCAAAGTTTAAATGCAGATAGTGACATGCCAAACCATTTTTATTGTAAAACATGTTGCAAACGTAAAAGCATTCAATATGAGATGCTAGACTGTGTGCTGGATTAATGTATGTTGTCGACACAACTGCAAATTATGGGGAAAGCCACAAGATAGTAGCCTGTTGCATAAGTAATGTGTGATAGCCTCTTAACGTCATTTTGTTTGATGCTATGTCATTATTAATGTTGGCCTGCCAAAATCTGTGGTCAAGAGCCACTGCTGGTACTGAAAAGTATTCTAGCAATTTAACTCTGTACTCCATTTTTTAAGGCCTGAAGCATAGTTCACTCAAATAAGCAAAGAACAATACACAACAGACTGTGCAGTTAAATTAAAATGATCTAAGCCAGGGTGGTGTGATATGGCCTGATGCAAAGCACCGTGACTGTTACAAAGTGCTGACACCCCAAGACTCCTTCCATAAATATTAAATAAGTGTCTCCTAACAAAAAAACCCTCACCACATTCACTGTTATAGAAACACTGACATATTAGAATGATATGGGGCGCTAAATGTAAAAGGTTTATCTCATATTATTATTATTATTATATTATTACCTATGAGGCCATTCTGATACATAAAAGTAAATGAAAATATTAAATATAAATATAAATATAAATCTTAAATGTAAATATAGAACTTAAATGTTCTATACTTAAACTCATATGCTAATTGACCCCGCCCTCTCGGTGTGTGCGTCATGGGAAAATGCAGCACCAGTAGGGTTGCCAGGTTTATACCATATTGTGCTAGGTTTGGAGCAAAGTTAAAGATGTGACAGGCTGGACCAAGACCGCCAAGTTCTTGTTGTAAAGCAAATAACTGGAATTAAATCAAACCAATTTCTACCAACATATGCTATGGCAAAGGGAAAATTTAAATACAGACCGATCTACAACGTACGGAACCATTTCTGTTTCCTACGGAAGTCTACTTGAGCTGAGGACCGAACCAGTGACCCTCGAGCTATGAGGTAGTGACGCGAACATACCACGTGACTGAGCTCATTCACTACTATTCAGTTCTTCCTGTCAGCGAAAACATTCCCGATTAATAAGAACGTAGATAACGTTAATACTACGTTAATAGTATTTATATTTACATTTATAATTAGATTTAAGATTCACACTGAAATTTAAAACAGTTAATATATATATATATATATATATATATATATATATATATATATATATATATCTTAAATATAAATCTTAAATGTTAATCATAAATATAATTCTTAAATCTTCATTTTAAATTTAAATAGAAATATTAAATACAAATGTAAATATAAATGTAGAACTTAAACGTGTAATTGTGTAATTGACCCCGCCCTCTCTCAGCGTGCTTCGCTGAGTAAACATGACGGAGGCAGAGTTGCCAGGTTTACACCAGACCTGCTACATTAGGAACAGTGGAGCCGGTGTTAAGAGCAAATCTGTGGGTGGCGGTGTTATTTGTTTTACTTCAGAACGCTTGTTTGGGATCAGGTAAGCTGGCTACCTGACTAGCTAAGTGCTACATAGACATCATGGCAAATTAAGCTGTGATATCGAGAAAACTTTTGTTAAGATCAAAAGATTAAAAAACAAACAAACAAAAACCCCGCCTAGATTTAAATTTTCCCTTTGATATGGCATATGTTTTTAAATCAGTCCAAAATGCAACCAGCCTTTCATATCTCCAACTTCGCTCAGCCTCTTTCAGCACTACTGGCGCTGTTTTCCCAGGACGCACACGCCGAGAGGGCGGGGTCAATTAGCATATGAACGAAAAAGTTAAGTTCTGTATTTACATTTAAGATTTATATTTATATTTAATATATACCTTTAAATTAAACATTTATATTTACCAGTTATATTTAACATTTATTTTTAATATTTACACTGAAACTTAAAACTGTTATTTGACATAAGTTGCTATCTAAATATATCAGAATGGCCTCAAATGTTTTTTTTTTTTAAAAAAAAAAAAAAAAAAAGGTCAGACAGAAAAGAATCATTTTTTTTTTTTTTTTTTTGCTTTTTAACTTTTTACTTTTGGCGCCCATAGAAGTGAGTGCATTAATATAAACCTATCCGAAACTACTGTCCCAGCTATGTGGTTACACAAAAATAATGCACACTTTCAAATGACTTTTTCACAAGTTTGCTCAAAATAATAATTTGTTAATCATTATTTATTTATTTATTAGTGAAATGCACCAATATTTCTGCATTTTGCATCGATATTTCATAAGTTAAAAATACTTTAAAATACAAGTCACTTCTCATATTTTTAGATTCACAGGTTTTGGACTAGAAACCAATATTATATCGTAATTACAACGTAATTTTTGCTAGACACTATACTGCGTAAGTTGCGTAGGCTACAGCACGTAACTTTATTAATAATAAATTTAGATTTTTAATGCAGCCTGCTCGACCTCTGATTAATTTTTACAGTGTAGATGAGGCGTAGTCTAATTAAGTTGTATGGGCAAGGTCTTTTCCCTATTGCGCTGCCTCTTCTACCCCCTGGGAAAATGTAAAATCGCCCATGCTTGCACACTGTCCTCGCTCCCTCGGAGGGAGGGGCTAAGAAGTGAGGAATGGAAGCAAGGAAAGAAAATGAGAAGCACACTACATATCTGTACATTCCAGACAAAACTGGAGCGCGCAGGTACAAAAATACGACTCAATCCAGCTACAATAATCCAGTTCGAAGAACCAAATAAACCAGTTTAGTAAACTTCAAGCAAATGGTCCTTTATTTGGCTTTATTGTGTTTTGAGCTACTTGCAAGCTCATGCTTTGCTGTAAAGAAGTGTTTAGTTATCAACTCACCTGAGCAACAAACAAATCGAGTACAGCCAGTTTCTGCCCACTAAAAAAAAGAGAAGAAAAATGTCACAGGTCAGCTTCATTTAAAATCAATATTTGTATTTTATTTAGGTTTATACTCCACTGTTTTTACGTATCTAAATTAAAAACTGAAGTTAGTGCACATTTTAGCAAAATGGACCCCCCCCCCCCCCATTATTTGTTGTCAATCTTTTAAGAATTTTTAAAGTAATAACTACACTAACAAAGCAGCGAGGAAGAAGGTGAGTTTCTCACCTATGAAACAGAAGATAGTTTAGCCCACTTAGTGTGTGTGTGTGTAGTTTGTTGTGAACTATCGAACTGCGTTGCCCCTCGATCCTGTTCTTTCTGATAGATTTTGGTCAAAAGCACTGTCACTGATGAAAAGTTCTAAACAACATACATTTAGGAATGAAATACATTACCAGGATGATTGACTTACCATCTTACACAAGTGACCGATGCCTCGGATTTTAAACGAGCCTGTAGGCTGACATGAGTCCAGCTTCAGATATACAGCTGTACCTGCTACATTTGAGAGTGGCACGCTCTCTCTTAGTGGAGTGACGATGTGAAGTGGATGCGGGGTCTTCATAGTCTGATCTTCAGGAGCGACCTTTCATTCATGTAAGAGTTATGAGGTAGGACACGACATAACATCAGTTGATATTCGACGAACTGACTGATTCGACGAACAGTAATCAACTCTCTATCCTTAGTGTTTACATTAAGCGTTTAAAACAAGTGTAATCGTGTTAGAACAATTTATGTAAACATTTTGTTCTTTAAAATCTGAAATGATGAAAACACGAGATGCAATAACCTACTGAATAGTCACTGAATAACTATCCGAAATTCTGTTATGTTCAACAGCTTAGCTTGATCTCTAAAAAAATGAATCACTATTATAAAAAACATCTATCTTACCTCCACAAATGAAAATATATAGCGTCCTGGTTGTTTTGTTTCTGTCCTCGGTCAGGTCTACCTTTTTAAAGTCTTCTTTACTCTAAACTACAGAACTTATGGTTCACGAGAACCAATCGCAGCTCTCCCTGCCTAACACACCTCTGTCCTCTAGCCACGCCTGCCCTTTGAACGGGACGGGAGGAAACAATGAGCAAGCTCATGCTTTATCTTAACAATGGAGCTTGTCTTACTGCTTTTTAAAAAATTAACAATAACCATTTACTTATTAAGTATTGGGACTGAAGTAAAATGGTAATAAATAAATAAATAAATAACTAAGCCAAGCCATTCAATAGTGAAATGACATCATTTCATATAGTAGCCTACTAATACTAATAATTGTAAATTATAGTTAAAATCTTGCTTTAGGAATTAAAAAGTATTTCCATCTACATCAAGAGACGTATAATCTGTTCAAATATTTTATTTAATACAGAATACAAAAGTACACACTCTCTATTAGTGTCCACAACCAAGGCATTACCAAAAGGGACGATTCTATTTTGGCTCAGCACTTCCAAAAGGGGGTGCGCATTGCGCAGCGGTCTACACCCCTCAGAGGCGGCATGTTGGCGGCTGAAACCTGACTGATCCGGCTTAGAAACGACCGAGAGTCACTTCTCATATTTTTAGATTCACAGGTTTTGGACTAGAAACCAGTATCATATCGTAATTACAACGTAATTTCGAACGTTTGAATACTTTTGAAATTATGATTTTTTTATTTTATTTTATTTTTTTGCTAGACACTATTGCGTAAGTTTTACGAAATGCTTTAGGAATTTGCTCGTTCGATAAAACAAGGTTATACTTCCATGGTAATGGGATAGCTATAAGCAATGCCCGATACGCTACAGCACGTGACGAAACCATGGCGCATTTCGTCATTCCTTGCCTTTCTTGTTAAGCTGGAATATATGATCTGAGACAAAATTTCAACAGACTGCATTGTAAAACTTGCATTTTAAAAACGTGTGGCCTATTCAGCTTTAAATCTAACAACTATTTATGTTCCATTCATCTTCAGGAATCACTTCAGGGTCATAGTGGATCTAAAATGAGACTGCCCAGTCTTTTGTGAGCAGGCAGGTGCCTGTTGATTACTTTTGTCCGCATCCGCCTCCCCAACACACACGGCCCTCCATATAGCCTACGGTTCTTTTATTTCTATTAACAGCCAAATTTGATAGTAATTCTTTAAAGTAGGCTATATTCATTATTCGTCAATAATTTGCACTGCCGCTCCCAATAGCATTCAAACTAAGCTGGTGAAAAGGGTTTATTCATATATCCCTTATTTAAAATGTCTACGCTTTTCCACTTAGCCTTCTTGAAGTGTTTTGAACAGTTTTGCGAGGCCGTCCTCCTTAAACGGGTGTCAAGAGGATGTCAAGTAAGGGACCGTCGTCAAAGTGTGCATCATTACTTTTTCTGTGCAAATACCAAATAAACTTTTAGTAAGGATAACAGATTATTTTATAACAGGTCTGCAAAAAAAATATTGGGTGTCATTGATCTGAATTGTAGAAAACCTGAGTTGGATTTTTTTTTTTTTTTTGGCAATAGTATACTTTGACATCTCTACCTTAAGAACACATCAGGTAAGTAGCCTTTTTGGCCTAACCTAAGGCACATATCACACTCTGCTGTGCACCACACTCACACCATGTCTCAAGATATAAGGAAGACATGCATGAAGACTCTTTTCTGTTCTTGCACCCAGGTGGTGGAATGAACTTTCCCTGGCTGTCCACAGTAGCTGGGTTACTGGTGGTCTTCAAGCAAAGACCTACCTCTTCACCAAGCACTTCTATTTTATTAGCACTTCTATTTAAAAAAAAAAAAAAAAAAGAGTCCATTTACAGGGCTTCCCTGTAAAGCTTCTTTCAAAATGGATCACGATACAGCAATTTACATATTTTGTTGATTTTTGAAGAAGAAAAAAGAAATGCATTTTTAGCAGATGCAGCAAACTGTTTTTTTTTTTAAAAAAATAACATTTTGTGTTAAAAGCTGCAAATATTAATGCACAGCAGGCTCAGATTATCCATTGGAGATTGAGAAATCCTGGTGGCCTGGCCTATCTTGTCTGATTTTGGCCTGCTCTCTTTTTTTTATACCTGCAATGCCACCAAGTTATGCTGCCAAATTTTGCTTCGACTGTATACACAGTATCAGAAAAGACAGGAACCAATGAAAGAAAAACTACATATACTTAATTTTGCATTTATTATTTAGAAAACATCCTCCATGCATTTTTTAGCCACTGTATCATGTTTTTGCAGATATTGCATAACATATTCCCACTGGTTCCTGACTTTTCAGGCACCCTGTAGTCAAACACAATTGGTTAAAAAATCATGAACATTCCAGACTCACAACGCTATTGCTCATCATTCTCCTCATCTCCATCTGGCTTCTTTAAGCAATGTGAAATAGAAAGCAATGTAGATGCACTGAAGAACTGGTGAGAAGTGGCCAGGTGGAGCAGAAAGTGAAAGGACACAAAAAAAAACCTCCAAGAGGAGGCACTGGGCAGGAAAAACAGGAAATGAAGAGTCTCAGCTCCAATCTCCGTGGCTACTGACCCAGAAGTTCTGGAGCCTACAGGGAGAAGACTCACTTGGCGCTGATATGGCGACAACAGAGGGCAACATCCACATGTGGTGGATGTCCAACAGTGTAAACTAACAAATGTTGCAGCACAAAATCTTCACAAAAACAAAAGTTCCAAAGCACTGTAATGTTAATGGGAATAAATGTTATGGACTTATTTCTCTTCAGTAAAAAAAGATCACTAACTGAGTGACTGTTAGTAAGCAAAGTGAGATTGCATGGAAAGATAAGAAAGAGATCAAGAAAAAATGGGGAGATCTGTGGCAGGGCAATCAATTTTTGGGGTTGCATTGACTCACCTTGTGACCTTGTGGAGGCTTGGCTGTCCAACAAAGCTAACGTCACCTGTTTCACCTACTGTAAAAGCAAAAGTTGTTGTTCTTCTGGCTGCTCTCATTAGGGGTCACCACAGCAGATCACCTTCCAATAATACTGTCCACATATTGATTTAGCACAGGTTTTATACCAGATGCCCTTCCTAACACAACCCTCCCCATTTACCTGTCCTTGGAACTGGCACCAAGAGTGCACTAGTTTTGGCTCTAAGCTCAAGAGGCCCATGCTCTACCAGCTGAGCTAACCAGGCACCCAGCTGTAACCATGGAAAAAAAAAGGAAGACAAACAAAGAGTTTCACGCGTGGGATTCATCTTTGCAGCAAGGGCCCAACTACAAGGCAAAGACAACTACAAGACAAAGTACTGCAAAAAAAAAGATATCTAAGCAAGTAAAAATGCTTTGTATATGGTCAAATTTATCTAATATTATAAGATATAATATGAGATTATTACAGGATGTAATCGGGCTAGAATAGGCTCTGAATACTCTGCAACCCCAACCATGATAAAACGGTTACTGAAGATGGATAAAAAAATTTAATCAAAACCACAATATATATTTCCCAATTCTTAGTGAAAAGATCTTCAAACACAGCTTTAACAGACTCATGTTAAGGTATGCTTTCTACCTCGATGAGCGTAAATTCTATACATTATTATTGCCTTGTTCATGGTGCCAATTAGCTTTGAGTTTGGCCTTCCCTCACAAGCACTGCTAGCCTTATTAGCTATCATTTATGGCATTATCCAGAGCAACTTACATTTATGTCATTTATACATCTGATCAGTTAAGGGCCTTGCTCAAGTGCCCAACAGTGGCAGCTTGGCAGTGCTGGGGTTTGACCTTCCGATCAGTAGTCCAACATCTGATAGGCATACTGATATTGCATATTTACTCAATTTCTGTTGTTCTCTTGGTAGATTACAGTTAACAAAAAAGTCCGGAGGCACTCCTAACAGGCTGGGGAGCACTGTGGTGCCACGGGGGCCCCCTGGTGTAAGATGAGAGCACATAAATCACTTGGATTTGAGGGTGATCCTAGTATATCTATGGTGTATATGGTCAGTTATATCAACAATCAGGTGGGCTCATTCCGGACTAGCCTAACTGTTAAGATAAGATAATTTAGATAAGATTTTTCTTGGACTCAGCACATTGAGCAGCAACATACACAATTATACACATAGCATATTCAAGCACACATTCACATACATACATCACATATACTTATTTAAGTTAAAATGACAGTGTTTCACAGCCAACCAGCCTACAAAGCCACCCTAATGCTTAGCCCTGCGGTGAATGCACAGCCCCATCATTGTTCCACAGTTCCACAGTTATTGTACAACCCCATAATTCTTACACGGTCCTGCAATCAGTGCACTTCCCATAATTATTGCACAGTCCTGCAATTATTGCACAGTTCCATAATTGTTACACAGTCCCACAGTTATTGCACAGTCCCATTGTTATTGCACAAGCCTGTTATTTCACAGCCCCATAATTGTCACACAGTCCTACAGTTTTATAACTGTTCTGCAACCTCATAATTAGTTAAAACTCCCACAGTTACTGCACAGCCTCATTGTTGTTGTACATCTCAGTATAATTACACAGTCTAAAAGAATTGTTCCCCAGGCTTAATCATTAGCTTGTTCCTTTTGAACACAGTGTTGTATACCTGGTATTAAATGCACCCTGTTCTGATCAGTGTTTTCCTGGCCTCATTATCTATACACCTTTTCTCCTCTCCTGCTGATGCATTCATTATTGCATAGAAATAGTCAACAAGACCACAGAGTCCTCTTTCTGGCCCCAAGATGGCAAGTGCTTGGCTTCCACAAGAGCTTCCACTGTTGTTTGGAACATGCTGGTGATTTGCTGTCTGAGAGATTTGGATGGAGAGATTGATACCTTCAGCCAGGTCACTTGTGCCTGTGGATGTGGGCCCTTGGGATAAACTGCTAACCAAAGAAAACAGGTCTCATATGCCAAGTAGAATCTGTTCTGTGAATGCTGTGTACCCCAACAGCTGGATCTGGTATAGTGCACGATTCCCAAAAATTTTTCTTCATTAACTGATATGCTACACCTAAATCTAATGGATAAACTTAACTTCAGTAACCAAAAGGAAATCTTTTGGGTTAGGTTATTATTTACTTGTACTGAACTTGTTCAGCTTTTGAGGCGTCTTCTTGTGCCAATAACAGAGAGCAGAGTGACATCTGGTGGTGTGCAGAAATTATAGGTGCCATAAATTCTAACCTGTGATTGCCATAAATTCTAACCTTGTTGATTTTTGATTTCATAGGTGTATTCATTGTTATCTTCTAAAAAATGCTGTTAAAATAATTCAACAAATGTATGTGAATATATTAAGGATGTGATTGTGCTACAATAAAATATTCTAATGTGTTATCCCAAAGTAATTTGTTGAACTCAAAACAATGGTAAGTGTAAAACTGGTTTATGAGTTACACTACCAGTAGTTTGGTCCTTCTGACTATGGCAGGTTTAGACAGACAGAAGTAAATATAGTCATTTAATCAGATCCACTGTCTTTTAGCAGCAGAAAATCAACATAGAACATACTTTACTGCTGGACCTCAGCAATGCGACTGGCAGTTGTGCAATCACTGCTTTGCATCCAGGTGGCTGTCAAGCAGACGCCAGAATTTTCTGTCAGCTGACTGATGGTAGTACTGATTCCTTTTGTGCAGGCACAATGAAACTGGCACATTCCCACTGCCAGCATTTCCACAGCTGCCTGAGCACATTATATTACAGAATCCCAGTTCTTTAAATATAGGTTCCAGCAGTGTAGCCAAAGACAGGGCTGTCATCTTCTCTATTACAGATAATTTTTCCAGTCAAGTCGTTTTTAATGTTATTGGCCAATCTGGGACAAATGTTATGGCTAACCTCTGCCCTGCTTTGCTCTATGATGTTTTAACTTCACTAGCCAGATGACTTTAGACCCAGATGCCATCTTCTCTTCAGACAGCACCACTGTGGCTTGGTGAAATGGCCAGAGTACTTGAAAGTGGATAGTCCCATACTCCCAGGCAGAGAAAGGCACAAGGACAGTGTTCAGAGAAAGACACAAGGTCAGTTCTGAATCTGATTGTAAAGTAATGTAAAGGTTTACATGGTTATTATTCTTCTATTTGATGGATTATTAGGCTGCATTTAAATGTATCCAATCAGAACAGAGTAAAATTGCCTTTTTGCCCAGGATTACAATCTTTGATTTATTAATGAATGACACATCTGCATTTTAATGGTTTATAGTTGAGAGGAAAGTTAGTTCCTGTTCTCACCTATGTTACAGCTGAGATAAACAGGCATTCTCTCACCAACCTCCCTCTCTGGGTTCTCCAAAATGTTTGTAATACTAAGTACTTCATTATCTCATTCATTAGAACATTATTTAATTAACAATTGTTTCCCAAAACCCTTCGTAACTAACATAGTGTGTAAAATTGTTTGTAAATTAACGAGCAACCTGATGCATTCGTTGTGCAGTTCTTCCTCAAAAAGACGGAGGCCACTAATTAGGTTTGCTTGAAAGGGCCAAATTCTGTTCTTCTTAATCTTCTTCTTTTTCGCAAATTTCTTCTATCCACACTTCTTTCTTCCCCATTCATTTTAATAGAGGGAAAATAGAGTGGGTGACGTCATCACCACTCTACCTTTGAGAGAGTGGTGATGAATTCATGAGAGAATTCATGGGTTCGACAAACACATTTTCATCTAAAATCCATATAGTTTCATCTAGAAACTCCATTCAAGCTTCTAGTTGTTGAGCTACTCCACCTTTCAAAAACTTCCAAATATCTAATTGTTTCAAAATATATATTTCAAATTATGAGCAGTTTGTTTGACACTAGGGTCAAGAGTCCCATTCACTCCCATTCAAATCTGTCACCATCAGCTTTGGCATTTACTAAATGTTCATGTTCATTTTTAAAAAGCCATAAATCAAAAAGCCATAAATCAAACATTTCCCACTCAATATGTTTGCACTAAATCAATCAGTAAAGTCTTTACTAAAATCAGTAAAGAGTTTTGAGTGTTTGTGAGAAAACTCAGCCTGCTGTTCAAATTTTATAATAGACACCTATTTAAAACAAAAAAAAAACAAACAAACAAAAAAAACAAAAAACTGTCAGTTAAGAGCTACAGAATGTCACAGAGGGCAAGTCTCTCTCTCTCTCTCACACACACACACACACACACACACACACAGCAACTACTGTCTTTTCTCTTCTTAAATATAAAATATTGATGGTGTAGTAAAGCAGTGGGAATATGAATATAGTTTCCCCCATAGGGGAAATTCAGGTTGGCACAGCAGCACAGGTAGGAGGAGTAGCCAAAGAAAGGAAATTCCATAAATGCCTATACATTAGAAATAAATAATAGAAATAATAGAAACAATAAAATAGTTCTGTGTGTGTACACATATCCTTGGTAGAGGATGAATATACTACAAACAGGGTAATATTATTGATTATGATTTATAGATATTAATAATAATTACTATACAATCAAACAATGTATTTTCTACACAACCAATGAAAAAGGACAAATCAGTTTTGAATCCAGCACTGTAGGAGGGGAAGTGTGCAAAAAATCAGATGCAGTAATAATATTAATAATTTATTAATTAAATTATTAGAGGAGCATATGAGAATTTTCAGCTCTATTATTGTAATATTATTATCATTATGTAGTATATGGGGTATCTAGCAATACCTTACTAACCAACTGGAATGTCATAGCAACCACCTGGCAGCACTCTACCAACTAACTGGGTAGCAACCAGTTGGGTTAGCCTGGCAAAACCGTAGCAACCAACCTGGTTAGCAACACCATAGCAACCAAGTGATTTTGCATAGCAAACACCTAGCGACACCCTAGCAACCAACATGCTAGCAACATTTCAATGTTTTAACAGAGACTTAAACCTTTAAAAGACACTTAACTGTTCATAGCAACCAAGTATCAACACCTTAGCAACCAACTGGGTTAGCATAACAACCACCAGCAAGACTTTAGCAACCACCTGGAATGCACAGTAATAACAGTGTTTTAGCATTTATAACCTTTAAACATGTTTCAGCATTTTTAAAAATTTTACTCTTTACATATTAGAAACTTAGCCTTTTAACCTTTACATGCTTAGCTGTTAAATGTTTTATCATTTTAAAATCAATAAACTGAAATGTAATATTGTTTTATTCTTTTAGTATGTTTAGCAGTCTCTTTCAAGCCAACATCAAACTTTAGCCTTCTAGTTTCTAAACAAAAATCTTTTCAGTTATATAGAGTGAGTGTGGTCTATTGTTAACTTTATTAAGAAGCTTGTTCATGGCTTGGTGCTGTAGTGGGTCCAGTGGCTAATTTGCAATATCAGTGTCTTAGCTTCAAGCCTCACCTCAAGTAACTGTCTGTGTGGGGTTACATATTTCTTTTATCAATCATGTTACCAGTACAAAAACAAATGACGCAAACTGCATTTAAAACTTTTCTCCAGACTTGGGCTGACCGGAGTCTATAGAGTTAATTTTGTGCCAAAAGTTTCAAATAAAACAATAAAATCCACAAGCAATATATTAATTATCAAGATATAAAAATACATTGCAAATAAAAATAATGAGGATCAAATCAAAATTATTTATTTTTTCCAAAAAGATTACTTCTCATTCACACTCATTTTGCTTTCATTTTTTTTTTTCTATTTGTGAATTTTTCTGATGCAGATTTTTTGCTTCTGGAATCACTCTTCTGCTTTGTGATTCTATGTGTGAATGCATCTACAAAAGATTCAGTAGTTACCCATATTATGTTTTTATTGCAACTACAATACAGTTTCCCTGCTGCTGAGCACTCTTCTCCATTTGTTCCACCATGTTTAGAGTACAAAATCAGTTATAGACCAATAGAGATTTAATAGATTTTATAGATCTTCTAAGACCCATGCCCACCCCCAAAAATCAGAAGCAAAATGAAAAAATGAAATAAGAAAAATGAAAGCAAAATGAGAATGTGAACAAGAGCAAACCTTTTTTGAAAGTTTTATCTTGGTTTGATTCTGATTACTTGAATTTGCAATATAGGTTTTACATTTTGATAATTAATATTTTGCTTGTGGATTACAATTAATAAGCCCACATGATACAGATAAACCTAGATTTTATAAAGAATGTCCAATTTGGGAATCACGTAAACAGTGTGTTTCAGGATCTGCAGTCAGAATGAATTCATCTGGATTGGCAAAAATCTTTACATGTATACATAGCCAACGAGGTCTTCAGCTGGATTGCTGTTCTGATCATATGGGTTTCTGATCAATGGGATGCCTGCTTTGGGCAATGTAGTAAAATGCAAGTATTCATCCACATGATCCAGGTTTGTGCACCTATCCCATTTTCTACTGTTTTGGCTTTTGAATAAGATCCTCAACTCAAAAATATCTGTAAATTGCTTGAAATTGCTAAATTGCTTGATCCTGCTTGATTTTCTTCTTCTCATTTTCCTCTGATAAATCTGATCATGCAGACCAAACTGTAGGTCCTACAGACATGAAACTTGGTCAGTACTTAGTACCCCCTCCCTCTATTCAAGCAAGAGAGATGAACCTGGTCGGACTAATGGTAGTGCTATAGCAACTATAAAGAGACCACTCCAAATTTTTCTTAAATCAGCAATATATACATATATGGCGGCAATTCCATTCCAGTGTCTATTAAATTCCAACACAAGCGCACCTCATTTGAATTAATGAGGTTCTGATTAGGTGATCACCTGAACCAAATCTTATTTAACAAGGAAAAGTATTAAAAACCACTGCTGTGGTCATCACCATCCTCTTGCAATAAGACCAGCTGGATGGCAAAAACAGTGCTAGTAGTACCTTAAAATTAATTGGAATCAAACAATAATTATTGACCATGCCAAAAGAATTGAAAAGAAGGTTTTGAGTGAGCAAAAGAAGGGTTCAATTCTGGCTTTACTGACAGAGGGATACAATGAGAGTCAGGTTGCTTCCATCCTTAAAATTTCAAAGATGGCGATTCACAAGAACAAGGTCAAACAGCAGACATCGGGAACAACAAAGCTACAGACTGGCAGAGGGCAAAAACGACTCTCCACTGACTGGGTTGACTGCCTACTCATTTGAATGTTACTCAACAACTGTAGGATGACATCAAGTGACCTACATAAAGAATGGCAAATGCCAGCTGGGGTGAAGTGCACAGCGAGGACAGTACGAAACAGGCTTCTAGGGGCAGGGCTGAAGTCATGCAAAGCTAGCAAAAAGCCCTTCATCAATGAGAAGCAAAGAAGGGCCAGGCTGAGGTTTGCAAAAGACCATAAGGATTGTATTGTCCAGGACTGGAGTATGGTCATCTTCTCTGATGAGTCCAATTTTCAGCTTTTCCCAGCACCTGGTTGTCTAATGGTTAGACAGTGACCTGGTGGTGCTTCAGCAAGGCTAGAATACAGCAGATTTGTCTTTGTGAAGGAAGCATGAATCAAGCCACGTACAAGGTTATCCTGGAAGAAAACTTCCTTCTGCTCTGACAATGTTCCCCAACTCTGAGGATTTTTTTCCCTTCATGCCACAGAGCCAGGTCAATCACAGTGTGGATAAAGGACCATGTTATGGCCAGCCCAATCTCCAGACCTGGACCCCATTGAAAACCTATGAAATGTGATCAAGAGGAAGGTGGATGGTCAAAAGCCATCACACAAAGCCAAGCTGCTTGAATTTTTATGCTAGGAATGGCATAAAGACACCCAACAGTGTCTTTATGCCAACCCATTGCACAGTTTGAGGTGTGGTCAAACAAAGGTAATCTTTTTGGGGGGGGGGGATTTTTCCCCAATTTTCTCCCTAATTTAGTCAAGGCCAGTTTCCACCCATCAGACAGCTCTCCCCTATTATACAACAGCTAACAACCAGAGAGGGTGAAGTCTATCACGTGTTTCCATAACACACAAAGCAAAGCGCCACTTCAACATATATGAGCTCACAGACACCCATGATTGGCTAGTGTCGCTGAGATTGATTGGGGAGAGCCACCCCTCCCTCCCCGAGAGTATGGCCAATTTTGCTTCTGGCCAAGGGCAGCTCTGGCATCATTGGGATTCAAACTCAAAATCTGGTAATCTGTAAGTGAATTTTTGAAAGTCAAAGTCAAAGTCAGCTTTATTGTAATTTTTAGCACATCGCATGGCAATGGATAAAAACAAAACATAGTTCCTTCAGGATACTACCATGCAACATGTAGTAGACATTGACAAGGACTAAAAGACAACAGTAAATATGGACAATAAATGCAGACAATAATACCATAAGGTACACAGAATCAAACAAAATTAACAAGTCAGATAAAGAGGAAATATACAGTTGGGTCCGGAAGTATTTGGACAATGACAGAGTTTTTGTGATTTTGCCTTTATACATGGATGTGTATACAATGGATTTGAAATAAAAGTCAAAGTGTAGACATTCAGCTTTATTTTAAGAGGTTCCACAAAAATATGGCATTTACCATTTAGGAATTACAGCCATTTT
>CM075026.1:4530905-4554597 GCA_037576675.1 Pangasius sanitwongsei | reverse complement strand
TTTGACTAATATTTAAATTTGTTTGATGATCTGAAACATTAAAGTGTGACAAACATGCAAAAAGATTGGAAATCAGGGAGGGGGCCAACACTTTTCCACACCACTGTATACTCAGGGGCAAGACCATGTAACCCTTTAAAAACCATTAGCAAGACCTTATATTGCACTCTAAAATCCACAGCCACCCAGTGCAGAGAGGCCAACACTGGAGATATACTAGAGCATTTCCTCGTGCCAGTCAACAGTCTGGCCGCTGCATTTTGCACTAATTGCAGCCGAGCAAGCAGATTCTTGGAGAGCCCCAAATATAAAGAATTGCAATAATCCAGTCTGAATGAAATAAAAGCATGAATCACAATCTCCAAATCTTTAAAATTCAAGAAACTCTTCAATTTGGCAATGCCCCTCAGTTGAAAGAAACTACCTTTAACCACAGCATTGATTTGCCTATCAAATTTCAGCTGTGAGTCAAAAATCACTCCAAGGTTCCTGGCTTGCGTGCTGACATTGGTGGCTAAGGGGCCAAGGAGAAGTGCAAGCTTCTCAGCTACGATGGACCAAAGATCACCACCTCCGATTTAGACTCATTTAGCTGCAAAAAACTAGATGCCATCCAGACCTTTACTTCATCCAGACAATCAAGCAACGATGTGAGTTTGGAGTCATCATGACATTTCAAAAGAAGATACAGCTGGGTGTCATTTGCATAACAGTGATACATCACATTATGTTTATGACAGATTAATCCCAGTGGGAGCATATATAAGGAAAACAGGACAGGGCCAAGACAAGAACCCTGAGGAACCCCAGATAAAACAGGCTGAGAAGATGATATAGAATTCCCTAGTTCCACAGCAAAAGTTCTTTCATGTACAGACATCAGCAAATCATTGGTTACTTTAATAAGGGCAGTTTCGATGCTGTGCAGAGACCTAAAGCCAGATTGAAATTGATCAAAGATTTTGTTTTCATTTAAAAATGTTGAAAGCTCATTAAGTACCTGATGAAGAACCTTCTCCACTACTTTAGCCAAAAAAGGCAGTTTTGAAATCGGCCTATTATTGTTCACCACTGACGGATCCAGGCTTGGTTTTTTTTTAACAGAGGCTGCACCAAGGTGTGCTTAAAATAGGATGGAACTAGCCCCTCTATAAAACTTTGATTCGGTATAGACGTCATCGAGGAACCCACCACATCCCAGACCTGAATTAACAGACATGGAGGAATAACATCAAGAGAGCAGTAGGCTGGTTTCAGGTGAACAATCTCTAAAAGATAAGAAGATGTAACAGGCTCAAACCTAGTTAAATGGCCAACAGTAACCGAGTCAGGAGAGGCTAAAGTATAGCCAGGAACCAGGGGAGAATTCAAGATACTAGCTCTAATGTCAGTAATCTTATCCATGAAAATTTTTAAAAATGTTTCACAAGCCGTCCCTGCATTTTCAACAACCGTTGGAAATACATGATTTAAAACAGTATTTATTACACGGAATAAGACTTTCGGACTATGATGGTTCTTTGAGATTAAGTCAGAGAAGTACTGTGCCTTGGCAGATTTAATGCATTGTTGATAAGTTACTATACAGTCTTTAAGAATCTCATACGAGACTTGGAGCTTATCTTTTTTCCATTTCCTCTCCGCTTGTCTCCATTTTTGTCTGATTGACCGACTCTCTGTACAAATCCAGGGCTGAGAAACAGCTTTAGATTTTACCTTTTTAAATGGAGCTATACAGTCCAGAATAGCGTTACACTCAGTATTAAAAACAACCACCAACTCCTCTAAACCCCGAGGGAGGGATCAGTGGCTAGAGACTGTATATAAGAGTTAAACGCCTCAGAAAACTTAGAGGCCACCAGCGCATTAATGGGCCTGGTACGATGTCTATAATTTGTTAAGGAGTCTTCTCTCCTATGCCCTGATTTGTAAAAAGATGAACATGCATATTTAAAGCCCATTCTCTTTAATTTGGCGTGTTCTTTATAATTGAGGTGCCTCTCTTGCAAAAAGTGCTAAATGTATTTCTTCTTTGTTTCATTTACACAGGATCTTTCTTCTCTATTAACATTAAGGTAACTGTTCTTGTTTTTTCTGTTTAACTCTTTTTACCAGAGGCCAAAATATGGAATTTCCGCCTGTTTTGGGGGTGCCCGTGTTCAGCATTGAATTTATTTGTGATGTCACACTCCATAGTAGTGGTTAATGGCTCATATGAAAGTAGACACTTTCATATGTTCACAAAGTAAACCTTTTTGACTTACCAGAGAGAGGTCTCATATGATCCTCCTTGAGCAAACAAATGGCTCCATGGGAAAGCCCCCTCTCAAAACTGATAGAGAGGGCCCTTGATGATGGCTACACATTCATGTTCCATCTTATGTCAGTCTCTTTGTCTCGACTCCATTGATTTACAGTCTGCTAGGTTCGTGGAGTATTCTATTCTAATCTAGTCAATATTGGAGTGTAATAGACACACTCACTCCCTTGTCATGTTGATTTTGTTAATGTAATTACTTGGCAGCCTATTTATATGATCACTTTTATGCCTAACAAGTTTTGTAGGTGTTCTTGGTGATTCTGTGTCGTCTCCACATTTGTGATGGCAAACCTTGTCTAAATGGCTGCAGCTTTTCCTTGTAGGTTGTTTTGAGTCTCATAGTAGACACTTGATGCTTGGGATGGTGGCCACCTTTATACCAAGTTAGCTGCTGTAGTTGTTCTGTCCGCATCTCACGATGGTCTCATGATCAAGTAGCCCTCTCTTCGACATTCCCTGTGCCTCCTCTTCCATGGTCTCATAGGTTTTGATGCCATCTTCATACTTCACTCTTAGCCAGGCTGGATATAGAGTCTGAAAATGAACTTCATTGTCTTGCATTTACTTTTGGATGTCTGCATATGCTTTTCATCTTTTTGAGTATGTGCATGGCATAGTCATTGTCTAGATCTGTTTGCCCCTCAAAGTGAAACCTTTCTTTTGCCAAGTGAAGTGGAGAACTGTTTCTTTCATTCTGCTTAAAGAAGCTTAAAAAACTTCACCAGAATGCATTTCGGCTGTGCTCCCGCCAGCAGCTGCAGACTGCAGGAGTGGTCAGCTCTTTCAGTTTGGAGCTTTGTGTCAGACACACACTTCATAGCCTCTCTGCTTGCTGTTTCTCTTACTTCTTAACCTAGTATTCAACTCTACACCTTCGACCACATCTTTTTAAACAAAAAAAAATTGAAGTTTTAAGGGTTTTCAAATTGAATCAGTTTGGAAGATCCTCCTTGGAGCCATCTTTTTAGTGTCCCAAACAGAAGTCAGAACACTAACATGATTAAAGATTTATATCTTTTATATCATTTACTTTATCTCAGAATTTAGGCAGGATTTAATTGTAGGATAAATGTGCCAGTAAGTCAGTAATTCAAGATGCAATGTATGCAAATGTTTCTTGCCACCATTGTCACATCACATTCTGTGTATTATGTGTGATATGTTGTTTTCTCATGGAATAATTACTTAAAAATGAAAGAAGTCTTGAGAGGAACCAGACTCGAAAGGGAACCCATCCTCTTCTGGGTGTGTGATTATGAATCATTACTCTAAACTCATCACTCTTTCACAATTGTATACTATATATCAAACAATGTTAAATGTGTTGAAAGGATGTTCAGTATGAGCATCAGAGTCTTTATGATTAAAACAGGTTTTTAGATTAGCAGAAGTGTCCAGCTGAGATGGATCCAGCTTAGATAGGTAGATAAAGAGAGAGAGAGAGGGTACTTTATTGGTCCCTGAGGGACAGAGGAAGACAGAGAGAACATATTATTAGTTATGCTGTTATTCTACAGTGGTTTTAAAGTGTGCACATTGAAAGAGAGTGCAAGCAGGGATTTCAGCAGGTCTAGCTATGATGGCAAACTTTAGTGATCACATTGGGGGTGGCTTCCGCATTAAAACACCCCAGTTTACCGTAGCTCACTATGCCCAAAAACCCCCTAGATCTGCATGTTTACCTAAGGGAAAAGCCTGACTAAACAAACAGGGTTTCAACATAGACTTGGATTGTTGGATAGAAATTTAAATTGTTGTTATTTGAAAGTAGATTTGTAGCAGCAAAAGTGATTTTGATATTTGAATAATTTCCAGACCTTGACTAATATGGTTGGAGTAGAGGCATTTTGTTGAATTAAGCTGATAAAGAACAAGAATAAACTGTAGCTGTATGTAACCACGTAGCCTTAAGTAGATTAAGGCTGTATCAGAGGATATGCACATTACACGGAGGGTCTGGCATTTAGATTTGCAAATGAAAGGACGAGAAGAACAGGTAGGCCAAGCCGAGAATTTTTTTTTTTACTAAGGGCAAGAATAGAAAAATGCAGACAGGATTTATATAGAAGAGCTTTCTTTCTTTCTTTTCTTTCTCTCTCTCTCTACTGTTCTAATTCAGTTTTCAGAACCAGTTCCTGCTGTTCCAATTCAGCTGCCAGTGTGGCTCTATGAACCATTTCAGTCATTTTACCAATACTTAAACATTTGTCAAAATATTTTTACTGGTGCTCCTGGACTACTATCACCCAGCATCCTGTGTTTTACTAGTTTAGTAGAATATCACAGCTTACTTCAAGGTGCCTGTCTATTTTTCATATTTAGTTTAGTCTGTCAAAGATGGTGGAACTGAGTTGTATATAGATATACGATTACACTAATCTTGCTGACCTAGCTAAATGAGTTTCATTGTCTGTTACTTAATATTACTGATTAACTTTGCCAAACTAACTAATTTAAAAGTTTAAAATTTAGCTAATTTGTAGGTTACAAGTTGCAGTGGCATTTGCTTCACAGATTATGTATGCACTCTGTTTGCATTTCAGTTAATGAGTAATCCAGCATTGAAATAGCCTTTGTTTACAATGCATTATCCAATGTTTAATGGAATAATGTTGTCATTGATGAAGGACAGACAGAACAGCCACAAAGAGGTTTTTGGTTTCCCAGCAACAGCACTGCCTTTTAAGACACAAAGGGTGTCATGTATTTCATCTTAAAATGTTACACAGTATTACACATTATTGAAATTTTCCACTCAAACAGCTTGGGAAACTTAAGAAGAAAAACTCTTATAAGAAATTGAATAATATTTTCTCTCAAAACATTAGTGGTACCCCTACAAAAGCATTTACCTGAATTCAAACAAATTCTAACTTGCAAGGAACTGTATTGTAATTATAATAAACACTATTTTAATTATATTAATCAACTTTATTTTTGATTTTGAATTTTTGTTACCTGGGTTATAATGACAGATGTAATAAAACATCAATATATCAAGTATTGTTTGGCACATTATTTTATTAAAGTGTCTGAGACGTTGATGGTTTAAAATTGCATTAAAATGGGTAATTTTTTCCAATGATTATCGATTTTCATCTGTAATTTTCAAATGTAAATACCAGCTGCTGCAGTGCATCCTTAAATCTATATAGCGTGCGGCTGCATGTATTAAAACCATACAGACAGTGTCATATCAGGAAGACCCACTAGACAGAGACGTATTACGTGTCAGAAAAGTGATGGAGATCAATTATATCTACAGGAACTATTGCATCTTCCCCTGTGGTCTCCCAAAGCTTTCACGCCAGGCAGTATTAAATGGTAGTCTGAAGGCTGAAGCTTCGTTCACACAGTCGCTGCAAGATGCCAGTCGCTGTACTATGAAGTTGCCAGTGGGCGTTCCTACTACTGCTTGCCATAGTCAGTGGGTGGTGCAACCAGCATGCAGCTTTTGACAACAAATCAGTTTTCTTGCTGCTAAAATGAAACATTCTGGAGGGAGAGCGTTTGTATATGAAATTCACCAGTGTATATATGCATTATATCATACGAGGATACGAAAGTGCAAACGCCGGACTGTCTGGGTGCACAAAACAAGTCGGACTCGCAGGCAGCATGGCTCACGAGCATAGATCATGTGCACTCTGCTGTCTTCACTCCCATTGGTAGTCGGACCAAGTCCCTCCAAATTTACATAAAGTTAAACTTTTCTCAAATTTCTCACGTCACTGGACATGCCCACATCTAGTTGCTAAAGGTTGCTATCACTCATGTCACCGGAAGTCGCCAGCTCTCATTGAAAATGAATGGTCTCTAGTTGCTTTGTCGCTGCGAGTTGCTGTATGTGTGAACGTATCTTGTGTTATACTTCTGCATACAAATCTCTGGGTGCATATGACAGGACGTTGACGCTGACGCTATCACCGGGTGAAGGATTCATACTCGCACGTAATGTGTGTGTCCTCTAGGAGGCGCTGTAACATGAACCACACCAGAATTTAATGACTTACACAATAGTAGTTCAGTGTTTCACTGTAGGAATAATAAATAGAAGATAGGAATAATGTTGTTTTGAAAAGTGCTGGGAAAAAGGAAAATCGTGTGATTAATTATAAACTAAACGAATTCTCACTGAAAACCTGTGCAATTTTTACTGAGTTGTGGTTTACATCACCTGCACTGTGTGTTTATTAGGAATCTTAGGAAGAAAGAGTAAAGTGTGCGATCCTGCAGGATTAAACTGGCCATTATAATGAACTACAGCTGTTATAAAGCCTCGCATTTTATGTATTTATAGTATCATACATTATAGTACAGTATCATGATGGTAGTTTTCTGCAAATAAATGTGGAGTGGTGTGGTGTGTGTGTGTGTGTGACAGTGAGCACGAGCGAGGCTGGTGAGGGAATTACTGTTTACCGCAACTATAACCTGGTGAGAACAGATACTTTCTTGTTTTTCGTACGTTCCGCAAAATTAAATCTATATTAAATCATAGCACAACTCGCACAATTCATACTTAGCTCGTGGAAGGACTGCGCGCTAGCGTTAACGCAGAAGTATAAATCGGCCTTAATAGACTACAATGTAAAACGACTAGCAAACACAAATTATCCATTTAATTGTAATTTTAAAACATTGATTATACATCGAGAAAATAATGTGCTCATCAATAATCGATATATCGACATTTTATGACATCCCTAGTCATTTGCGTTTGCTAGCTGTTTCACATTAGACTATCGTTTATTGTTGTCTGATATAACAGATCCTGCAGATGTAATTGAGCTCCATCACTCCACGTAATACGGCTCCATCTAGTGGGTCTTCCTGATAGGACACTGTGCGGGGTTAATAATATACAAGAAGGACTGCGGTATAGATTTAAGGGTGCACTGCACCCTTATTTAACACGAATATTGATACATGAAAAAGGCATCAATCTCAAGCCTAGTTATAATATGTAAAATCCCCTCCTCATCACCATGAGGAAAAAAACTTTCAAAACAAAAGGGAAAAATAATTGGATCTGCAAGGATCTGTCTACATATATCCAGGTAATGGATGACTAAAATTAACATTTACCTGTAATATTTTACATACACTCACTGTCCACTTTTTTTTTAGGAACACCTGTACACCTGCACAATCATGCAGTTATCTAATCAGCCAATCATGTGGCAGCAGCCGAATACAAAAAATCTTGCAGACCCAGGTCAAGAGCTTCAGTTAATGTTCACATCAGCCATCAAAATGAAGAAAAAGTGTGATCTCTGTGACTTTGATCGTGGCATAGATGTTGGTACTAAAAGGGCTGGTTTGAGTATTTCAGAAACTGCTGATCTCCTGGGATTTTCACACACAACAGCCTCTAGAGTTTACATAGAATGATGCAAAAAACAAAAAACATTGAATGAGTGACAGTTCTGTGGGTGGAAACACCTTGTTGTTACCAGAGGTCAGAGGAAAATAGCCAGATTGGGTCGAGTTGCCAGGAAGGATATAGTAACTCAAATAATCACTCTTTACAACCGTGGTGACCAGAGAAGCGTCTCAGCATGCACAAAACATCAAACCTTGAGATGGATGGGTTACAACAGCAGAAGACCACAATGGGTTCCACTCCTGTTAACCACGAACAGGAATCTGAGGCTGTCGTGTGTTAGGGGTTAAAAATGTTTATACAGGACTTAAATATCCATAAAAGGACAGTTAAAAAGTCTTGGGGACTAAAGTACAGTTCATTGCTTAAATAATAAGTTAAAAAGTATTGTTTTCAAATAGTGATTAAATGCCAATTTCATTGCACTTACTTGTTACCATGTCAGCACAATACTCAAAGAAGTCACTAGATGGCACATAGCACTTGGGAGAAAACCCTTTGGAGGCAAGCATTGCAGAATAAATCCTGCAGTTGTCTCAGTACACAAGGTTAAGTTTTCTGCCTCATTGTTTCTACATACAGCTGCAGGGTTTATGAACACACCCCTCCCTGACACCCACCAGGCCAGTGGAGCAACATGGACACAGATTCACCCAAACTGGACAGTTGAAGATTAAAAAAAAAAAAAAAAAAAAATTCACCTGGTCTTTTTCCAGTCTTCAGCTGCCCAGTTTCGGTGAGTCTGTGCCCATGATTGCATCATATTCTTGTTCTTGGCTGACAAGAGTAGAACCTGATGTGGTGTTCTGCTGTTGTAGCCCATCCACCTCAAGGTTTGATGTGTTGTGCATACTGAGATGCTTTTCTGCTCACCATGGTTGTAAAGAGTGCTTATTTGAGTTACTATAGACTTTCTGTCAGCTCAGACCAGTCTGATCATTCTCCTCTGATCTCTCTCATTAACAAGATGTACAGGTGTTCCTGTTAAGTTAAACAAAAATATGACAAAACATATTTTTGTTTAACTTAAGCATATAAATTACTTGCCAGTATTTGAAATGATGTTAGAAACTATAGTGGAAACTTTTCTGACAGGTAAAAATTGCAGTTACACACAAATTTTGTAATGCAGTGTTATTTGTCATGTACCTTTGCTATAATAAACCAATAAATTACCAGCAAGGAAAGCAGGACACCGGTGTTGTGCCATAATTTTCTTTGCCTCCCCACATAACGTATGTGTGTTCACTAAAATATTAGGTTTCTACTATTGTACTTTCAGCTATTGAATCATTTTCTATTTTTTTTTGTTTCCATCAGCTCAGCAGCATCAGTAAAGCCATTAACTCCACTGAGACACCAGTAAAGGAGAAACATGCCCGCAGTATCCTTTGAACTGTCTTCAGTCAGTCTCCCCCAGTGGATTCTCATTGTCATTTTATCCATTCACTTAATTGCACACTATATATAAGGTTTTTAGGGCTACATCTGAATTCAATTACATAAATTAGCTGGTAAAGGTAAAAAGAAATGGGGAGTTGACTATTTGTCTCCACTGTGTTGCATTCTGTATTCCTTGACTCTGAATACAGGGATTATCCTGGGAACTCACCGAGAAAAGGGGGCATACACTTTCTGGTCTTATGCTATTGGGCTGCCTTTGTCCAGTAACGCCATTCTTAGCTGGAAGTTTTGCCATGTTTTACATAAAGTTCTACGTGATGGCCACCCAAATGTAAGTATTTTCTTCTGTTTGAAAGTAGAACAATTCTTGAAGAAGCCCTGTAGTATCCTACTGTGCCATGGCTTTGCCTTCCTTGCATTGACTTAGATGAACTACTCCTCCACTTAGATTTTATAGTGGAGCTTGCCTGGTTTGGTCTTGCATCCAAAGTTTCAAAAAACATCTTCCACCTGGTGATTTTATGACTCCTAAGTTTCAATCTTTGGGTAAAGTTGTGTGGAAATGTTTGCATAAGCCAAATCAAACCAAAAATTTGAGTGTGCAAAGGTTTCAGAAAAGATTATTTTTTTCATACAGATCGGTCTTATCAGTCTTACTTATCTCTCTCTGAAACGTGCCAATAGGAAGAAATCCAAGCACTGACAAAACTTGGACATGCAAAGGAATGGCACAAGATCTTTTAGTAGGCAGAATTAGTTGCACAGCATTTAAAGAAGATGCTGTGGCTAACAGAACCGACTTATAAGCCAGCTTTCATCCTCTGGGGAAAAAAAAAATCATGCTGGTCTCTAAATATCTGTTCCATCCTAAACGCAGTATATGTTAACTCTTCCAGTAATATCAATTCTGCCATTTGCACTGCACTGGATTATGCCTTCATATGCACAGACCAGCCCTCCTTCTTATATGCAATGATATTTTTTTCTTAATTGAATGACTAGAATTATTCGTCCTAAAATGTATTTGTGTTGGCTTGATGTCTTATTATTTTTTTAAAGAATGTATTTAATATTCCTGTAATATTACATTTGTGTGTAATTGAAATAAATAAGCATTTTAAATGTTATCTGTATATTAATATGCAGTATCAAATTATGTGATTTGAATATCAATGTCATTTTATTTATAGAGCACAATTAAAAACAACAGCTGACCAATGTGCTGTACAATAAAACCAACTACAACAACAGAACATAAAACATACAACATAACAACACTGTATAACAATAACACAGTAAATCAATATTGATTATAAGCTAAAGAAAAAAGATATGTTTTTAACTTTGATTTAAAATCATGCAATATAGGAGTGAATCTAATAAAAACAGGAACACTTGGGTGCAACTACACCAAAAGCATGATCACCTCTCAGTTTCAGTCTAGACTTAGGGACAATTAATAATCTCTGGTTAGAAGACCTAAGAGATCTCACCAGATTGAGGTCAGTCAAAAGATCAGAAAGATAAGATGGTGCCAATCAATTTAAAGATTTAAAAACAAGAAATAACACTTTAAAATCAAGTCTGTAACGAACTGGCAACCAGTGCAGAGAAACTAAAATAGGAGTGATGTGTTCACGTTTCCTAACACGTCGGAAGCCTGGCAGCAGCATTGTGAACCGTTTGCAACCACATAAGAGATGACTGGCTAATACCCATTGTAAAGGGAATTACAATAGTCAAGCCTTTAAAAAAATAAATAAAAGAATGAATCACTCTTTCAAAGTTTTTAAAAGAAAGAAATGATTTCACTTTGGCCAAGACTTGGAGGTGAAAAAAAGTAGATTTGACCACAGAACTAATCTGTTTGTCAAATTTAAATGCACTATCAATTAAGACAGATTTTTCACAAAAGGTTTAGCAATGGGAGACAAGTCACCAAAATTTAAATTTGGTGTTCTGAGGGCTTCAGAAGGCTCAAACACAATTATCACAGTTTTTCACTCATTCAGGTGTAAAAAAAATTATACACATACTCAGGAGTACAAGTAGGATAGGAGCATTTTCAAAAATGTGCAGTCATGATTTTCATGAGTACAAAATTTCTCTAAATTCTGAAACAAGCAATTAGCAAATAAATCTGTTTGTATCCAGCATGATATATGAGGCCCATTATTTCAAATGTACAATGGTGTTGCATTGTATTTTTGTTGTAATTTTATTTCTTTTAACAGACACTACAAGACTGTATGAGACATTACAGTAACATTGCAGAGACTGGAACACTATGGGTAAGTTTAATAATGTTGTCTTCTGCTTTCTTAGCAAGCAACTAAGGATGAATCATATTAATGATTGTTTACAATTGCTCCTAGGGAAACCTCAGAGATAAATATGGATATGGACAGCTTGTTTCTCTATATACCAAGCTCCTCTGCTCTAAATTGGCATTCCATACCACAGTAAGACTGCTTTTTGTAGATTCAAATGACTTGAAACCTGATCAGCATATATATGTTTATATAAATCTTTTTATCCTAATCACGTTCCCCTTATTTATGCTCTACCTCGATATGACTGTTCGCATTTTTCAAGATTTAGTTGCACATTAGCTCTCCATCTCGCATTCTGGTAAATGTAAAAGGATCCATTACGAACTACATTTATTTTTATAGATTATTCTTTAATATGTTAGTACAGTCATTAAAAATACTATGTAGAATAATTTATGTGCATGGTGAATCCCTTGAGACAACAATGATGTATTGCTTTATTTAAAGCAAATGAATACAGTATGTTTGGTCATTTAGTCTTTAATTAATATACTCTGCAAGAAACCTTTGTTTTGTTTCTTTGTAGCATCCTGAAATCCGAGCCAACCTGGAAGCCACAGATGAACTCCTGGAGCGCACAGCAGGAACAGACATCAACAATGTGTATGTGATAACTAAATCTACTGTAATGACACCTTATAAAAACTATGGCTAGTATGATAATCAATTTTTAATAAAGGTCAGAACTGAATTACTTAATCTTTTTTTAAATTAAGAACTGAATTAATAATACATATTTCATATAGAACCACTCAGTATTCAATTTGTCCCCAACAGTTTCCATTTACCACAGCAACTAAATATTAAATTATTATATACAATTCTGTGTGTTAGACCAGGGGTTTTCAAACTTTTTAATTCCATGGACCCCCAAATATGATGATTCCTTGCAGGGGACTCACTTGCCTGAAATATAAAGGCTATGTATTTTAAGTAGGCTATAAACACGTAAACAAAAATTTTGTAATGTAAAGACATATGCACTTGATGCAAATCATCTTCAATGCGTTTGGACACAAGAGCCTCACGGTGAAGCATACAGTGTGTGGCACCAGCGTCGGGGGCTTTCTCTTTGATCAGAGTCACGACGCCGCTGCGCTTACCGGTCATAGCGGCAGCACCGTCAGTACACACTCCAACACAGCGAGACCAGTCTATTGAATTGTCCGTCATGAATTGACCCATCATATTAAAGATGTCCTGCCCCGTGGTTCTGCCTTCAAGGTTACAAAAGAGAAGTTCCTCGATAAATTTGTCCTTACTGAGGAAACGTATATAGACCATTAGCTGTGCTTGATTCGCTACATCAGTACTTTCATCCAACTGCAGCGCAAAGTATTCACTGGGTTGCAGTTGTTCTAAAAGTTGCGATGCAATATCATTGGCCATCTCACCTATGCGTCTGCCCACTGTATTGTCCGACAAAAATACTAGACTGCTGGGCCAAACACAGCTCCTGATATTTGAAATAGTCAGTTGATTTTCCTGCCTCATTGGGATGTTTCTGCTGTAGATGTCGTTTGAGCTTGGATGGTTTCATGCACTCGTTGGAAAGAATCTCTTGACAGAGAACACACTGCGGTCTCTCGACTCCCTGCTTTAACATGCAGGTAAAACCAAACGCAATGTAAGATTTGTCATATTTTCTAGTTTTTGCCTTATTGTCCGCCTTAGTTTCATCAGATTTACACGAACTGCTTGCAGGATCGGGATTCTTCAAAAATCTTTCCATCATTTGTAGAGCACGTAAACAGCCGCTAATTGCTCCGTTCAAATTAGCCTACTGTAAAATGCAAAATGATAAAAAAAAAAAAAGTATTTTGGGATAAATACATTACAAGGATCCACTCATATAAATCACAAAACTATAATGACTATGGTCATTAATAGCCTTAGGATAAAAAATAAATTATTTAAAACAAAATCTTAAGTAAATTATGTAATTTTTTTCATTTTTGTCAAGTTTTTCGGACCTCAGTTTGAAAACTCCTGTGTTAGACTACATAACATTAACACATTCTAAATAAATTCAATTAGAGACAGTGCTGGACTGGTAATCTGGCATACCGGTCATTTTCCAGGTGGGCCGACTCACTTTTGGGCCGGTACAATTTTTTTTTTTCCGCTAAGGACTGGCCCATCATGCAGGGTTATGACTATGTGGACATTTGATTTGTAAAAGGATTGTATCATATCACAATATGCTGTTGACAAAGAGCTGGCTTTCTGGATGTTTGGGGTCAGCAGCAATTTTCACTATTCTATGCCCTGATGGTGTACAGGTCCTTGATTTTGGTGAGTTCAGAGCCAATCATTTTCTCAGCTGAGGGGACTACTTGCTGCAGTCTGGTCTTGCACTTGGAAAAGGCAGGGGCACACCCTCTTTGATGGCGGAATTGAATCTTTTCAGGACGGGTTGAAAGATATTGAGCTTCCAGAGCGTTCCTGTGCTTTTTGTGGATGGTGGTTATGTTGTTGACTCATTTCATTGAGTTGGTGATAGTGGTTCCCAAGAATCTGAAAGACTCCTTGGACACAGCTTGAATATTTTGATGAAACTCTCTTTTGGTGTTGTCATTGGTGTAAAAGGAGCGCAGGAGTGGTGAGAGAACACAGCCCTTTGGTACTCGTGCTGATTGTCTGAGAGGTGGGACAATTCACATACTGCTTTCTTCTGCTTTACACTTTTCTACCACTGTTCTGAATATGCATGACCAGACGTGTGCATAAATGTACACAGATCCTCAGTTATGTCTTTACCATGGAGCAGAAGACCCTGTGAAATATCCTTATGCATGGACATTAAAAGAGGGCATGACTGAGTGACTCGACTGTGTGAGTAATTTGTGCCCACATGAGGTATGACACAATGGTGTTTACATCCTATGTACAATTCCCTCTGAAAGTATTGGAATGGCAAGGCCAATACTTTTTTTTTTTGCTATACACTGAAGACATTTGTGTTTAAGATCAAAAGATGAATGAGATGATAGATCAGACATTTTTACATCTAGATCTGTTAAACAACTTTGAACATGGCAACTTTTGTTTGCACCCAGACATGTTTCATGTGAACAAAATATTGGAACATGTTACTGACATGTATTTTTTATTTCCCAGGTGTCCATTGTTAGATTGATTGTTTAAACGATGAGTGTTTCCCAGAGGATTTTGACAGACTGTGGTGGGTGGACCTCTGACCCTCTAGGGGGGGGTCCAGGGGCATGCTCCCCCATAAAAACGTTTTGTACATATTAAAGTTAAATGCACCAGTCTGGTGCACTTTGAGAGCAAAATTAAGAAGCTATATCTATGAAGAACTTCGTGCTCTTGTGAACAATTTTGTGCTTTAGTAGTAATTTAATCATAAACACATTGGTTGTATAGATATGAATGAGTTTAACGTAGTTCACAAATGGTCAAAACACAAAATTGACTAGAGCATACATTTGAGCCATCAAAGAAATGAAGCAAAAGTGGTTACCTGTGTTGAACTGGTTTATTTTTTAGAAAATAAAAAAATATGCTAGATGAAGAGGACATGGTATTGATCAACTCTCCCTACGTCCCTATTGGCAAACTTTGCACCCTGAATTTGGACATTTTAATTTTCCTGGACTTTGAGGAAAAACAGTTCCTATATGCCTTTGTAGTTGAATTCCTCTGGGCTTGGACCATTAATGGAGACCCTCAGGCATGCAGCCAGGTGCTCTCCTTGTGGCTTGTTATGAAGGTCTGATTTGACCTGAAAATGAAGGTAACTACAATTAGCCAAATGAATGAAAATAAAAGGTTCATTTGGAGCACACTGTTTATAATATTATTTTAGTTAAGGAGAATATGCAGTTTGTCATGTGGTAATAAATAAATACATTTATTGGCTTCATCTGTAGAAAAGTTTCTATCTGTTATGTAAATATATATATAAACATGTGGGAATCCATCAACATTTCTCCAAATGTCCAAAGTTTTTGACTAAAACCCTTAATGGACATTGTTTAGTGAAGCCCTGTGATCACAAATAAACAGAAACAGACTCGATTGAATATGTATGTGTCTCATTATTTCAATCGAAATATCAATAACTACTGGTTTGAGTTTGCATGGCCAAATATCGAAGCTAGTGTCCTAAATCCTTCTAAAGATTTACGGTTTTTCAAGATTAAATAAGATTATCATGGTAATAGCGTTCAGTGCATGTAAACAACAACAATCAACAGCAGTTAAGAGGTTAACATTACTTACCTCAAATAATGATGTCTGCACGTGCGCGTGTACAGCAATGGGGAGGGGAGCAGTCTGACTGACCGGGGGGAGGGTCTGACTGACTTGGAGTGAGAGATGCTCTGCCGAAGCAATGGCGCAAAATAGAGATCTTTTATACTATTATATGAAGTGTAAAAATATTTTCAGTTCATTATGAAACTGTGGAGGGACAAATTAGATTGTGGCAGTCTAAAAAAAAAAAAAAAAGTCACATCCACAGACTAGGTAATTAGTGGGAAACACTGAAAAATTAATGGCTCTGAATGTCTGCACTTGGTTTGAGCCCTGGGTTTCACCTGTGAAGACTACATTTGTTGTTAAAAAGCAGTTAAAAAAAAAAAGAAGTCCCGAGAGCTGTCTGTGAGAGAAAAGCAAGCCATCCAGACATCGAACAGGTCAGCCAAGTAAAACAACAGCAGTTGATGACAGGAACACTGTGAGAGCTGTGAAGAAAAACCCAAAAACAGTCACTGACATCAGCAACAACATACATGGGCAGGGGTGAAGGCATCACAATCCACCGTTTGAGGAAGACAACAAGCAGAAATATAGAGGCTGTATGGCCTAGATGCAAACTACTCATAAGCAGTAAGAATTGGAAGGCCAGATTGGAATTCACAAAGAAATTCAGAGATGAGCCACAAACATTCTGGACCCAAAATTAACCTCTACCAAAGTGGTGAAAAGCCAAAGTGTGGTGAAAATACTGATCTGCTCATGATCCAAAACATACGAGCTCATCGGTCAAGCATGGTGGAGGTACTGTCATGGTTCGGCTTGCATGGCTGCTTCTGGGACGGGCTCATTCAACTTTTTTGATGATGTAATTCATGATGGTAGTAGCAGAATGAATTCAGAAGTCTACAGAAACATACTGTCTGCCATTTTACAGAGAAATACATCCAATCTAAGTGGGAGGAACTTCATCATGCAGCAAGACAATGAGTCAAAACACATTGCCAACACAACAAATTACTTCATTGGCAGAAAAAGTGGAAGGTTTTAGACTGGCCAAGTCAGTCATCAGACCTTAATGATTGAGCATCCATTTCACCTCCTGAAGAGGACACTGAAGGGATATACCCCCAAAACAAACAACAACTCAAAAAAGCTACGATACAAGCCTGGAAAAACAAAACAGAAGGAGAATGCAACAGTTTGGTGATGTCAGTGGGTCACTGGCTTGATGCAGCAAGGGATATGCAACCAAATATTAAGTGTTATTTACATTAATTTCCTTTAAGACTATCTCTTCCAATACTTTTGCTCAACTAAAAATTGTGTGGTCTGCCATGTTTAAATTGTGTGGTCTGCCATGTGCCCTGTTTAAGTTGTTTAACATAGCTAGATGTAAATTTAAGAAATAAAAGCTGAAATTCTGATTTATCGTCTCATATCCATCTTTTGTTCTCAAACCCAAATGTCTTCAGTGTATAGTTAGAACAATAGAATTGCCCTTGCCATTCCAATACTTTCAGATAGGACTATACATCCCCAATAATGGTCAGTTTGGGATTCAATTTGGGTTTCTGATGAGAGTAGCTGCTTCAAAGTGACAGACGTGGCTTTTTATGCTGGATAGGAATAAATGTTTTAATTCATGCTGTCATTGGAAAAGAGTACTATCTAATCTGTTGCCCTGATCAGAACACAATGCACACACTTAAGTTCATTTGCTGAAGAGATGTCATTTCAGAGAAGTAATATGATTATGAAATGTTTCTTACAGGTCTGAAATAAAACTACCAACTATAGCCTTCCTCTGTATCTATAATAAGTACTGCAAACACACATTTGGCTAATATTACCATGCTGTCAGCTAGTTAAAATATTGTAGCTTGAAAAAAATGTTAAGACGCTACAGAAGTGAGTGCTACAGGAAGGTATTCATTCAGGGAGGCAGGACAGGTGGTTTTGGGGACAGGAATAATGGTGGAGGACTTAAAACATGTGGGGACAACACTCTGGTTGAGGGAGAGGTTAAAAATGGTGGTAAAGACTGGTACTAGTTGGTTAGCACAGACTTTTAGCATGTTGTCCAGACCACATGCTTTTCTGGTGTTAACTTGGTGTAGCACCTTCCTCACATCCAGTCTTTTCTCTTCCCCAGCTAGACCTGATGGTTCATACTCATGGTTTTCCTGGTCTGTGCTGGTAACCTTAAACCATGAATAGAAGATGTTAATTTCACTGGCTAGGGAGGCAGTGCCATTAATAATGGTGGGGGGCTTGGGTTTGTAGTTTCTAACAGTTTGCATGCTCTGCTACAGACACCTGGAATCTGCCTGCTCAAACTGCGTCTCAATCTTGTCCCTGTATTTCCTTTTGGCTTCCCTCACCGTTTTCTCCAGGTTGTAGGAAGCCGCTTTGTTTTCGTCCATGTTGCCAGTCTGCAGCCCTGCGTTGTAGGCAGCTGTGCGCGCATTCAGAGCTTTCCGAATGGATCAGTCTACCCATGGCTTCTGATTGGGAAAAACCTTTTTTCAAGTTAGCCTTGTTAAAGTCACCAGTAATCACCAGTGCTGCATCCGGGTGCAATGTTTGTAGTAGTCCAATGTCCCTGTGCAGTGTCGATAAAGCAGTGTCTGTGTTTGCCTGAGGTGGAATATAAACAGTCACGATGATGGCAGAGGTGAATTCTCGGTGTAAATACTTGGGACGTTATTTGACTATGAGGTATTCCAGGTCTGGTGTGCATAACTCCATAAGATGATGGGTTCTTCCTGAGCTGCATCATTTGTCATTGATCATAACACACACTCCACCACCCCAGATTTTCCCAGATTTTGCTCATACCTAGTTCTTCACGCTGGCTCTTTTTCCTTGTCGTCATCACCGCGGTCTCAGGAGAGTAAGTCCATTGTTTACCTGGCTCAGAGTGATCTCTAGAGGCCAATCGGGGTCGGGATGAAAACGGGAATTAGAGTGGTGAGTAAAGTCTATTCCAATGTTGATAAAAGTTTGTTGGTCATGTTATATTTCCGTGGACTAACTCAATGATAGTGCAAAAAACAAGATAAAAAACAAGGTAAAATACACAAAAGTTTCAGTGTGGGTTACGAGCACTAAATTAGGCAGCCTTGCTTAGTGGTGCCATCTTGGATAGCATCTTGGATGTATGTGTTGCATCTTGGATGTGTTTGATGTTTTGGAAGAAGGAAAAATGGGCAAGTGTAAGGATCTGAGCAACTTTGACAGGGGCCAAATTGTGTTGGCTAGACGACTGGGTCAGTGCATCTCCAAAATAGCAGGTCTTGTAGGGTGTTCCCAGTATGCAGTGGTTGGTACCAAAAGTGGTCCAAGGAAGGACAACCAGTGAACCATCGACAGGGTCATGGGTTCCCAAAGCTCATTGATGCGCATGGGGAATGAACGCTAGCCTGTCTGGTCTGATCCCACAGAAGAGCTACTGTAGCACAAATGTGTGATAGAAAGGTGTCAGAACACACAGTGCATTGCAGTTTCCTGCGTAGCTGCAGACCAGTCAGAGTGCCTATGCTGACCTCTTTCCAGTACCAAAAGTACATGGCATGTGAGTGTCAGAACTGGACCATGGAGCAATGGAAGAAGGTAATCTGGTCTGATGAATCACATTTTCTTTTACATCACATAGATGGCCGGGTTTGTGTGCGTCACTTCCCTGGAGAAGAGATGGCACCAGGATGCACTATGGGAAGAAGGCAAACTGCCAGAGGCAGTGTTATGCTCTGGGCAATGTTCTGCTGGGAAACCATGGGTCCTAGTATTCATGTGGATGGACATGTGGGTGGACACATATCACCTACCTAAACATTGTTCCAGACCAAGTACACCCCTTCATGGCAACTGTATTCCCTAAGGGCAGTTGCCTCTTTCAGCAGGATAATGCACCCTGCCACACTGCCGTTGACTCTGCCTCTAAATTCCCCAGATCTCAATCAGATCGAGCATCTGTGGGATGTGCTGGACAAACAAATCCAATCCGTGGAGGCCCAAACTCACAACTCACAGGACTTAAGGGATCTGCTGCTAATGTCCTGGTGCCAAATACCACAGCACACCATGCCTCGACGGGTCAGAGCTGTTTTGGTGGCACAAGGGGGACCTACACAATATTAAGCAGGTGGTTTAAATGTTATGGTTGATTGGTGTATGTATAATGACACTGAAGGTTGGCTCACTCTTTCAGCTGTGGGAGCTCTGCCTCTGAGCCCCACTTTTTCACTGCCCTGATGAGCCTGAAAATGTTGCAGTGTAACTGTGCTCATTCTGCTGTCAGTACATAGTATAGGGGTAACTGAGCGAGCTAACATCTATAGCTAGCTAAAACACAAGCTCTTCCTGTAGAGGTAAGAATTGCTCTGCTCTAATCCCCTAGCACTCTGTTCACATTAACTTGAATCCCACTCCTTTTGGCCAAGAACAGGAATCCAAGGCTACAGTGGGCACAGGCATGCTGACATTATACAGCTGAAGATTGGAAAACGACCAGTCAAAATTTTCCACTCTTTAACTGGTCAGTTTTGGTGAACCTGTACCCACTGTGGCCTTAGATTACCGTCAGAGTCATTGAGATCATAGTTTTTCCTATTCTGGTATTTGATTTGAACATTAACTGAAGCTCTGAAGCTCTTCTGTATCTGCAAGATTATATGCATTGCGCTAATGCCACATGAATGGCTAACTGGAACATTGCATGAATGTACAGGTGTTCCTAATAAAATCTTTGAAGCCAGTAATCTAGACTAAGGGTGGGCATTTTGGTAAAATATCATATCATGATTTTTTTCAGGCAGAATCACAATTCACGATTTCAAGTTACTGAACAGAGCAACCAAACTAATTTCCCTATTGATGAAAATATGAAACTCTACAAGGAAAAAGGAACCTGAAAGGAAAAAGAATAAAATATGCACCTAGGCCAAAGTACCTTTTTACATATGTTAACAAAAGACATGTAGTTCCCAAAAATTATTTCTAAAATGAAAACAATCAAGCATGATTAGGCTAATTTTAAAAAAATTGTAAAAATATCATCAGCTGTGCTAACTGTACTCTTTAGTAAGTTCAGTAAATGGAAAGGTGATTGACTGGGCAAGTGATTATTTAAATGTGTTTAAATACTGAAATGTTGAGGAAACATAAGGAGCTGACTACATGAATATTATTGGTTTTTTTGTGTGTGTGTCAGGAAAATTGGGGAGCTGGACTAGTGAATAAAGTCTGGTTAAAAAAAAAACCTTGGGATGCCATGTCTGAACATTTTCAGTACAACTGACAAAATTTGTTGATATCACAGTACATGTGATCTCTCTGTAAAAACAGATCATGGAGACATTTTATGTGCAAAATTAAATTGTCATATCGCCCACCACTAGACTCCTAAAAACCCAATTGCCAGCTTAAGTTGCTGACTCTGAATTCAGCCCTAAATGAGTGTGTCTAAGCTGCTGAAGGATATGCTTGACTTATGATTTTGTTTCCTGTGCTCAGTTTCCAGCTCACCATTGAGGTGTTTGATTACATGGATACAGAGCTTCGTCTTGCTGAATCAGGTGAGTTTACCTATATTTTAATGATTAGTCCCTTGCCCACAGTAAGCTTTGACAGGAATGCCTTCAAAATGCTGGTTATACCAGAATTGCCATACAGCTATTTTAAATTGTATAAAAAAAACAAGTCTTGATTAAAATCCTCTTCACTTCTTTTAGATCTTTCAAGACAAGCTATTTGACTAACTAATATATGTATCTTGAAAATTGTTTAATATTGAAATATATGTTTAATGGATGTAATGTATTGCTTGTTAATGAACCTAAAGCTTGGTATGTATGCAGTAACAAATGTATAGATACATGTTATGGCTTAACAATCACAAATGTTGTTCTTTGTGGTCTTTGGAGTACATCTTGTCAGGTTGTACAACCACAAAGAATGTAAATATGTTTTTTCTACTTTTTCATAGTCTTTGCATAGGAAAACAAGAATTTCACACAAATTTTTGATGTATGGACATCATCCACTTCATAAACACACTGCATTTTGCCTTTTTGCATAAATTTATGATATATAATTCAAAGTATTTTCTATCAAACAAGATGTTGGCATCCATGGAATCTGCCCAATCTGGCTAAAACATCGAGGAAACTAAACAAATCAATTGCTGTCAAATAGAGATTTTTTAAAGCGTTGGTTGCTTAAAATAGCTAGTTAGTATTTCAAAGTTAATTGTATGGAGTTGTGAATGAGAACTTTATGAAGATTGATATTTGTTGAATGGCTGATATAATGCCCCTATGGACAAGCCGCCACTGTTCTCTAGTTTTTGTGTTTTCTGTTCTTTCACAGTCCTACGACAGCTCAATACCTCCATTGCCATCTCAACCTTGACATCAGGGCAGTGTAAACTAGCACCACTTATTCAGGTTATCCAGGACTGTAGTCACCTGTATCACTACACTGTCAAGCTGCTATTCAAGTTACATGCCTGTGAGTCTTTTTTACCTTTCTTGTTTTAAATTTTAGATGAATGTTTATGCTATTTGTTTATTTATTGGTTTGTAACAATTTTTGTTGCCCTCTGTTGGATGTGATTCATTAAGTAGCAAGGGATGTTACATATACATGTTTTGTACCTTAGGTTTACCGGCTGATACACTCCAGGGCCATCGTGAACGGTTCCATGATCAGTTCCACAGGCAAGTAGACTAGTTGTATAGAAGAGAGCAACCTTAAAACCTTATACTGTAAAATGTTATAATTTAAATAATATGTACACCGATCAGCCATAACATTAAAACCACCTGCCTAATATTGTGTAAGTCCCGGTTGTGCCAGATCAGACAGCTCTGATCTGTTGAGGCATGGACCACACAAGACCTCTGAAGGTGTGCTGTGGTATCTGGCACCAAGACGGATCCTTATAGTCCTGTAAGTTGCGAGGTGGGGCCTCCATGGATTGTACTTGTTTGTCCAGCACATAGCACAAATGCTCGACCAGATTGAGATCTGGGGAATTTAGAGGCCAGATCATCACCTTGAACTCCTTGTCATGTTCCTCAAACCATTCCTGAAGAATTTGTGCAGTGTGACAGGGCACATTATTCTGCTGAAAGAGGACGCTGTGATTAGGGAATACCATTGCCATGTGGAGGTGTACTTGGTCTGCAACAATGTTTAAGTAGGTGGTATGTGTCAAAATAACATCCACATGAATGCCAGGACCCAAGCATTCCCAGCAGAACATTGTCCAGAACATCACACTGCCTCCACCGGCTTGCCTTCTTTCCATAGTAAGTGACAGGCTTCTTCCATTGCTCCATGTTCTGATGCTCATGTGCTCATTGTAGGCACTTTCAGCAGTGGACAGCATGGGCATTCTTACTGGTCTTTGGCTACACAGCCCCATACGCAGGAATCTGCAGTGCACTGTGTTCTGACACCTTTCTATCATAGCCAGCATTAACTTTTTCAGCAGTTTGTGCTAGAGTAGCTCTTCTGTGGGATCGGACTAGATGGGCTATCCTTCGCTCCCTATGCACATCAGTTAGCCTTGTGCACCCATGACCCTGTTGCCGGTTCACTGGTTGTTTCCTTGGACCACTTTTGGTAGGTACTAGCCACTGCATACTGGGAACACCCCACAAGACCTGTCATTTTGGAGACGCATGGACCCAGTCGTTTAGCCATCACAGTTTTTCCCTAATCAAAGTCGCTCCTTACGCTTACCCATTTTTATTTAGTATTTCTGTCTTGTCAGAATTAAGCAGGTGGAAGTTACTCAGTACGCAGTGTCTGTCTTTTACACATTCCTCACTTTTATTAAGCTGGTGTCTGTCATCTGGCTTTGCTGAAATATATAGCTTTGGCATATATAGTCATTGGCATAGCAGTGGAAGTTAATACTGTGTTTAGTGAAGTGACGTGTAGTATGGTGACCCATACTCGGAATTTGTGCTCTGCATTTAACCCACCCAAGTGCACACACACAGTAGTGAACACACA
>CM075026.1:4511445-4522519 GCA_037576675.1 Pangasius sanitwongsei | reverse complement strand
TGCAGAAGATAGGGATAGGTGGAGAGTGATGATTCGCTGTGGCGACCCCTGAAGGGAAAGCCGAAAGAAGAAGAAGATGTAATTTATATGTTGGTCTGTAAATATGCTCAAAAAACTATGGAATGCTATTTGAGGCCAATATTAAATACATTAATATGATAATATTTCTTAATAGTATTGTCCCTTTAAGGTGGACAAAAAGGTTTTTTGTTTTTTTTGCACAGAGGAGTTTTTGAAGGAGACAGCATCTTACACAGCAATGAATAAATTGCTTTTCTTGAGGATCATATTTTTTATGGATAAAATTATGAACAACACTTACTTAAAGTTAACTCTAAGCCTAGAAGGTGAATACTCAGTTAGCTTATCCTTCAGACCATAGACCACATTAAATTAATCCTTTTAAGACGCCTAAACTACCTCAACTGGCTCTGTCACACAGTACACACCTTGGTCCCTCTTTTTTTAAAAATAGTGACCACCATCCCAGTTTGCTGGTCCAGAGGCACAGTACCAGGTCTCCATGCAACATTGATGAGGCTTGTTAGCCACAAGACCCCAACCTTGTCCAGTGACTTCAACATCTCTGGCCAAATCTCATCCATTCCTGCAGCCTTGCCACTCCGAATGTTTCTAACCACTATAGTAACCTTAGCCACAGAGATGGACTCCAAAACACCAGAGATTTTTGGCACTGTCTCTGGAAAGGCACATCCATCAAAGTGTTAATTTCATTGCTGAACAGTATCCCCAGTATCCCCAGGTCAACACTCCCCCAAATGGTTTACCAGAATATCTTTGTTGCCACCTGAAAGTCCTTTTCCATAGCCTCTCCAAATTCCTCTCATGCCTATGTGATTATACTACTGCACCCACTTTTGTCACAGTCCTTCTGACTCTCTGATACCTCTCAGTTGAATTAGAAGAGACCTCTATGAGCATTTCTCGGAAATCCTCCTTCTTCAACTTGACTGCTTCCTTCACCACTAGTGAAGTGTCACTGACAGTGACAGCCTTCTGGCCATAGCATCTTGCAGCTGCCTCCATGATTGAGGGATTGAACAAGGCCCATTCAGACTCAATGTCCCAACCTCACCCAGTACAAGGTATAAGTTAAATTTTTCTCTCAATGAAGCTTCAGCCAGGCTTTGTTGGGTTTACCTGCTAAATCTGGATGGTGTTCTGTGTGATGAATTAAGCTCACCACTAACTGGTGAGCAGTTGACAATTCATTTCTGTTCAATTTTGTTTGTGTAGTGCCTTTAACAATAGACATTGTCACAAGACAGTTTTACATATATTCAGGTATAGATTTGGATTCATCCCTTATGAGCTAGCCAGAGGTGCTGGTGGCAAGGAAAAACTCCCTGCGATGACATGAGGAAGAAACCTTAAGGGGAACCAGACTTAAAAGGGAATCAGTCCTCTTCTGGGTGATACCAGATAGTGCAATTATGAGTCATTACTCTTCCACAGCTATATCCTGTAGAGTCAGGCAGTGCTAACTGTGTTGAAAGGATCTTAAGTACAAGCATCAGGGTCATTTTTTATTTCATTAGAGTTTTCGCTTTAATTTTAAAGCCTGTTTTATACTCTACACAAGCCAACGTGTGCAAACCACAAAAGGCTCCTCAAGGGGCATTCTCAACCTACACGCATAGACTTTGTGTGCATCCAAAATTCATAACGTGACTCATTATTCCATGTGTTGCTGATAAAGGCACCATATACAAACACAAAAAATGCCTGGGGTAATGTCTGGAAATAGTAGCCATTTTAAATCCCTGTTCAGCTGTGCCCTTTTCTTTGCTGCCCCCTTGCATATTAGCCATTTTATGAATCCAGCATGTACATAAGATATAAGATAGTCCTTGCTTTGCTGTCATAATAACCTGCACTCTGCACTGCTGTTATAATAACCTGCACTCTTCTGTGAAGGCTTTCCACTAGATTTTGGAGCATAGCTGTGGAGATTTGCTTATTCATCTATAAGAGCATTAGTGAGGTCAAGTACTGATGTAGGGGGAGGAGGCCTGGGATGTCCCAAAGGTGTTCAGTGGGGTTGAGGTGAGGGCTCTGCGCAGGCCACTTGAGTTCTTCCACTCCAACCTTGGCAAACCATGTCTTCATGGACCTTGTTTTGCACACAGGGGCATTGTCATGCTGGAACATGTTTGGGCCCCTTAGTTCTAGTGAAGGGAAATGGTAATGCTGCAGCATAGAAGGTCATTCTATACAATTGTGTGCTTCCAACTTTGTGGCAACATTTTTGGAAAGGCCATATAGTGGATATATACTATCAACTCGCGCACTTGCATACGTAACTGCGGGAAAGGGGGCTGCTAGGGAGAGAGAGAGTATTGCTTAGAAAAAATTAAATAATTAAAGAAAATTACAAAAATGTCATAGAAGGTCATTAATAACATATTTTGCTATCAAAATACTTTGCTGAGAACAACCAACCAGCTTCAGGTTGCCTGGAAGGCAGTTTGGCAAAGAAACACTTTGTCATTTATTCAGTGCAACCTGGTTCAGCAAGTGGAGATGGGTGCATTATATTGAGGACGATGATTGTGTTGTATGTTTTAGCTGTGTCAAATTGGTGCAAAAAGGTCTAATAAATGAAGTCAGCTTGAGGTTAGACAGCAGGTTTGTTAAGGAAGGCTTTACAAACTAGCAGAAATCTAAAGAAAATTTCAAGCTGCATGAAAGGTCAAAACTTCACGTTGATGCCATTGAAAAAAGTCTCTGCTCTAAAACACACTCCAGTTAGTGCACTTTTATCTGATGCTGCCCACCAAGCTCAGAACACAGCAAGGGAAAGAAAGGGGTTGCTTTTTGGGGTGACAGTGCTGTGATGGCTTTTTTTATGAACTTATGCTGGAGTGTACCTCCCAAGAGAGAGAGAGTGGATTCTTAGGAGAGATAACTGGCTTCTTAGGAGAGACAACTGTGTCAACTGTTTCAACTCTATGCCTACGCTATTCAGAGAGATATCCCCTGTTTTAAATAGTTTGTACTAGGTACTCACAGCATCCATGGTACCATGGATGCCAATACAATGGAACAATTTTAATTAATGTTGCAATATGTAGATAAGGACATGGAGGCACAGCAGTGGAGAGATGTAACAATTTTCAGGCTGAACGTCCCAATTGATTGTCTCCAGGGATATTGCTTTGACGGAGCTAGTAATATGTCAGGACACTTTTTAGTTCAGATGGAGGTCGCACGCTGCACAGACCAATCAGTGGCCGCTTTGCAGGACGCTATAGATGACGCAGACTGGCATTGCAAACATACATTGAATTCATGGCGGCCAAGATGGCTTTGAAGTAGGACGGTCTTTGCTGCAGCTCTTGGAACTAATTGCTTAAGTCCCGGCAGTTTGCAACTATTTGTGTTCAGAACTCACTATAATGTTAACTTGGTACTATTAGTAAAAGCCTTTAAGTTTTTTTGGACCCAGTTTTATTTCCTTTGTGCATTAAATTGAATCTGCGGATGCACATCTGGCTTTGCTACTTTATCCGCCAAATTTTAAAGCCATCAAGCATCGAGCTACAAGCTGTTGCCTGTGAACCTGGATGAACAAGAAGAAATACATTTGTTCATGCATAACTATGTGAGGAGAAGCCTAAGTGCTGAAATGGATGCTGTAGCAGAAATGGCACCTTTACCCGATACACCTGAGTCAGTTCCTCCCAAAAAAGCAAACCGGGCACTGACAGTCCTGTGGTGAATGACGCTGTGCTCCTGAGATTCATGCAGAAAATAGAGGGCATGCATGAAGAGACTTTGCGCCAAATTCAGGGGGTCGAAAATGCTGTTAGTGAGAACTCCACTTCAATCAAATGTATCATTGACTCCTTGGAATATCAGGGTGAATAGATGAAGACTTTAACATAAAAAAAACTGAAGGATTTGAGGAAAAAGTAGAAAAACTGAAAGAAAATGTTGAACTTCAGGAAAGGTGCAATGATCTGGATGCGTATAACAGACGGTGGAATCTGCGCGTAGCTGGTATTCCAGAGAAAAGAGGGGAAAATGTGAAGGAAATAATCATTGATCTCTTCAGCCAGGTTTCGCTAGGTATCACTGCGGAACTATCATACGGAGTCGACATCGCTGGGTCTGCGCTCTGCAGCTGCAAAATCCAAAACCTCTAGTTCACTCAAGGAAAGAAGATAAAGATCTTCGAAGATTTATCGCAAAAAGACAAGGAAGCAAGGAGCATATTATGGCCCAAGGTAGAGAAGCTGAGACAGAAGGGGAAGAGGGCTGGTTACGGTCACTGAGGGTAAAAGGCTGCCCGCTAAAAATGGCTAATGAGTAAGATCAAAAGGCAATGTTTTTTCAGATAGTAGTTTGTTTGTTAATTTTGTTGTTATCTCAGGTAATTGGGTTAAATGCTCTTATTTTATGTATCTTGATGGCTTGAACAAAATGTACTTTGCTGGCCTATTATATCTTGCATATACTGTAAAAAAGGTATAAACCAAAGGAACGTTATTCAGAGTATTTTTATTTTGGTACTTTATTATTAAATCCATTTCATCAGTTTTTTTTTTAAATATACAGTTATCAGGTTATTTAAATAGTTATTTGATTGAAGAAATGGTAATTACTTCAAGGTTTTCTGGACACAAATATTAAGAACTCAGATGCCAGGTGGGCATGGTTTCAGTGTTTCTGTTTGTGCTTTTGTAAGTGAAGTAGTGGGCTGAACCTTTGGAATTGTAGGTTCACTCAGTTTTGTTCTGATTTCTTTCTTTATCTACCACTGTTCTGGTGCTTATGTCTTTTTCATTAATTTCTATTAATGCCAGGGGGCTCAGAGATAATGTAAAAGGGAAAGCTCTTTTTTGTTTGCTAAAAAACACAAATCAGATTTTTGTTCCTTCCAGGAATGTTACTCAACTAAAAATGATTACAGATGGTGGAAATCACAGTGGGGTAATGACATATGGAGTTCACATGGCACTGAACATTCAGCGGGAGTAAGCATTTGTAGAAATAAATTTGGCAGGGATATATTGGGATCAGAGTCAGATAATTTGGGTCACTTTTGTTTCGTGGTAATTTCACTGAATCAGCACACATTCATTCTGGGCAATATTTATAGGTATAATTCTTTAGTGGATAATGAAATTTTTTTGACAAACTAAATGAGAAACTTACATACTGGTTAAATAAATTTCCTAATGCATCATTATCCTAGGTGGAGATTTTAATGTGACGATTGATAATACTGTAGATAGATATCCGCCCAAGAGGACAGCTTGTTCTAGCCCAGCACTATTAACCCTATTGGCAAAATCCGATCTGGTGGACATTTGGAGAGAAAGATTTCCTAACCATTGTGAGTTTACTTGGTCCAACAAGTATGGGCCTAGACAATCTCAGTTTGACCTTATTAATAGTCCTGTCTGACCTTATTAATTTGACCTGTCTGTGGCCATTCAATGTACTCTCTTGACAGATCACAAAACTATCTTTACTATTAAACCCCCTCACTGCAGATTATGTTTCAGGCCCTATTAAAGCCACAATCTGTAAACTTGACAATTCACTTCTTGAATTCCCAGAGGTTAAGCAAAACATTAAAGAGTTAATTGCCACTTATTGGGAACTGTCCACAACACAAAAGTCCTATTGTACTAATTGGAAGCTTCTTAAATTTGAGATTGGTTTATATTCAAGAACAGTTGGCAAAGGCAAAAAGAGCTTTAGAAGATAGCCTGGTCTTGAGTTTATCTCAGTTCCATAATTTTGATTGCACTTGCAGCTTTGCAGATGAAATTGTATGAGATATATTTTAACAAAGGCTAGGGGTGCATACATAAGATACAAAAAAATGTCTTGAAAAAGGAGAACTTAATTCAGTATATTTTCTTTTAGATTTGAGAAGTGCAATTGTGCCCTCTCAACATTTGAGCAGCTATGTATTGATGATAAGATCATAAAAGACCCAAAGGAAATACAAAATTTTTTACAAAGGCCTTTATAGTTCCAAATGTTCAGTAGAGATGACTACTACTTTTATCAATTCAATCAACAACATAAAAGTTATCTCAGATAGTGATAGGAATTCCTGTGATGGATCAGCTCTAGAAGAGGTACAGAGTGCAATCAAAAGTCTAAAAAACAATAATCCCCAGGTGTGATGGGATAACAGCTGAACTGTACAAAATATTTGTTGATGAACTCACTCCCCTTTTAACTAATGTTTTTATTGAGAGTATTAATAAGGAGGCTCTGCCCCCTCTCAGTGACACAGGGTATTTTCACATTAATTCCAGAACTAAAGAAGGACCTCATTAAATTGGATAGTTGGCCACCCATCACTCTCCGTAACAATGATTACAATTTTGGCCATATTATTTGCATAAAGACTTGTTAGATAGTATGTTTAGATATTATTATAGATGAGACTCAATCTGGTTTTATGAGGAATTGGCTATTTATTATTATTATTATTATTATTATTATTATTATTATTATTATTATTATTATAGCAAATAATATAAGATTGGTTTTGGACTTGCTTGACTATAGAGACCTGATAGAAGATAACAGTTTTATTCTTTTCCTGGATTTCTGTAAGGCTTTTGATTCTGTTCAGCACAATTTCATACTTAAATCTCTTCAAAAATTTGGTTTTGGTGATTATTTTTGCAAGGCTATTAAAACCTTTTACTATAAATATAATAGTTCTATCAAGTTGAAGTATGGCACTTCCCCCAGTTTTTATTTGACTTGTGGAATTAGACAAGGCTGTTCTATCTCCCCTTATCTGTTTTTACTTGGGTCTCAAATCTTTGCTTCCTATATTTCTAACAGTGGTCTTCGGGGTATCTCTATTGCAGATAAACAGATACTCATTAGTCAGTTGGCCACCAATCTTTGTGAGATCCTAGCCAAGTCTGTATAGAATTAGAGTACATTCTGGAATTTTCTAAGGCCTCTGGCCTTTTCATGAATTTGTCAAAATATGAGTTGATGGCCATCAAAGAGTATAATATTCCCGAAATTTTCATCCATCCATTTTCTGTACCGCTTATCCTACACAGGGTCACAGGGAGCCTGGAGCCTATACCAGGGGACTGGGGGTACAAGGCGGGGGACACCCTGGATGGGTGCCAACCCATCGCAGGGCACAATCGCACACACTCACACACCCATTCACTCACTACAGACAATTTAGAGATGCCAATTAGCTTACAATGCATGTGTTTGAGTTGGGGGAGGAAACCCCTGAAGCACGAGGAGAACATGGAAACGACATGCACACAGGGCAGAGGCGGGACTCGAACCCCCAATCCTGGAGGTGTGAGGCTAAAAATTTGTAATATTATCCATAATCCAGTGATTGAAAATACACAGAAAGGCTTCAAAGAGATCTCCCATTAAGGGGTAGAATCTTGCTAGCCAAAGCAGAGGACCTGTCAAGGCTAACATATTCTGCTCTCCTTGAATGTTGACACCATTATTTCAAAGAAAATTAATAGGATACTTACTAACTTTGTATGGAAAAATAAAACTAATTTTGTTAGAAAATCTATAATAATGAACACTACTAAAAATGGTGGGTTAAACTTTCTCGATTTAAACACATTTAAAGTAATCTAAATAAGACGTTATTAATAATCCCACTTCTATATGGAATCTCATCCCTAACCATATTTTCTTAAAACTAGTTGCAGTTACAGCATTATGAAAATCTCTGTCAAATTGTCCCTTTTTCATAAACAAATGCTATTGGCCTGGTCCCTCATTTTTTAACACAATTTCACACCACACATATCCTTTGTGGAATAATAAGGACTTGTTATATAAAGACAAATCTCATGTCTTTGCCAGTTGGTTTAGAAATGGCATTCTTTTTGTAGCTCAACTTTTTGATCAAAATGGATCAATTTGTAACTATTCTGTATTTTTTATTAAAACATGGAATTCCTGTTACTCCAAAAGAGTTTGCCATTGTGGCTGATGCAGTACCACAGGGAGTTACGCTTTTCAAAAGGTTTTGTCCTGTGACTCTTTCTTTTCCATTTGTGGACATTTGTGAATCATTTATAGGTAACAGTTTCTTTCTTCTAAATAAAAAAATAACAAGAAATCCAGAGTTTTGTTTCAGGAGGAACTTGTCTCCATTCCTTATGTGGTTTTATACTGGAATGGAATTGTAGACAATATTCCTTGGAAGAAGGTATGGTCCTTACCGCACAAATTTCTTATAACTAATAAAGTGAAAGAAGTAACATTTAAGCTAATTCATAGGTTTTAGGTGGATACGTGCTCTCTTAAAAGACTTAAAAAAATATATCAACATAAATTGTTCTTTTTGTTTGGATAAACTAGAAAATTTGGTTTGGTGCTGCACCCACACTGTTAAATTCTGGTCTGACATTCTTGAATTCATTGTGTTATGTGAACCCCAGTTTTGTTTTTACTTATAGAAATGTAATATTTGAGTTTCTGGAATAGGAAAGAAGAAATGGTACCTTTTTCTTTATAAATCTTATATTTTTATTAGCAAAGTACCATACTCCTAGATGCAAATTCTCAAAGTGCAAACTTCTCTTTTTGGTCATCAGATGTGAGCTCTAAAGTTATTTTGAATCTATTGCGTTTGAGTCTAATCAGAAAATTTAAAGGCAGTAAGAACTTTTGCTGTGTACAAAGACTTGGGGATAAATTGGGACTAATATTAGTGTCTGTGAATGACTTTAAATATTTTAAAGTTTTTTTCTTTATTTCTTCTTTTCCTCTATTCTCCTGGCTTGTTGATATTGTGCTATTATTGTTCTTATTGGCATAATTATAAAAAAAAATCAAATTAATGTAACAGACAGTTTTTAAGGCTTTTCTGTTTTTTGAAAATTTTATAGATTCAAAATAAATTTCAAGGGCTGTTTGCAAATGAACAAAATTGGGTTTTGAGTCACTCCACTTACTCTGATGAATATAAAAGTTTTATTTAGTTACTCTTATTTTCAATTTCTATTTGTACTTGTTGAATTTTGGATTTTTGAAATTCAATAAAAAAAACAAATTAGAAAAAAAAAACACATGTTCCAGTGCAGCTCTAATGACATCGACTTGTTTACAGAAGTGGTTGTGGGATTTGTCGCGAAAATAGTGGATGATACAGCCCACAAAACCATTGTCAGAACATTTCCTACCCAGAAGCCGTGGATGGATAATACCATCCGCGATGCTCTGAGATCTCACACCGCTGCCTATAATGTTGGGGCTCGCCACCGGGAACGTGGATGAGTACAAGGCTGTGTCCTAAAACGTGCGCAGAGCGGTGAAGGAGGTGAAGCAGCGCTATGGGAGGAACCTACAGTCACAGTCACAGGGTGGTTCTAGGAGCCTGTGGCAAGGACTGAGAATGATAACAGACTATAAATCACCATCCTCCAGAATGGTGAATGCAGGTGCTGAACACGCTCATGCTCATGCAGAGAGGGGGCAGGGGGTGTGGGAATGTTGTGTAGTGGGCATGGGCATGTTGTGTAGTGGGCGTGGGCATGTTATGTAGTGTGATTTGCTATTGGGCATTCCTTGTAATAGGCGTGGTTTGTAGTCTTTGCAGGACGCAGACAGACCCTGCTTGCTAACGGCGTCAGTGCCGCTAACAGTAGTGCTAATATTGCTAAGAGCACGAATGGCAGCATGCATGCTGAAAGTGTCAGAGCGGGAAACGCTTTTATCATCTCAGAGCATGTGAGGAAGGCTTTCAGGCGAGTGAACACCAGGAAAGCAGCAGGACCAGATGGCATCCGCACTCACTAGCTAGCACTGGTGTTCACGGAGATATTCAACCTCTTCTTGGCACAGTCAGTAATCCCCACATGCTTCAAATTAGTCCATTATCGTTCCTGTCCCAAAGAAACCCCAGCCTGCCTGCCTGCCCCAGTGACTGTCACCTGGTAGCCCTGACTTCAGTTGTGATGAAGTGCTTTGAAAGGCTGGTCAGAGACGTCACCTCTTCATTACCTGACACCCTGGACCGTCCCAATCGCTCTACTGAGGATGCCATCACACACCTCCTACAGAGAGCCCTGAACCATCTGGACACGAGGAAGGGAAATTACCTTAAAATGCTGTTGGTTAACTACAGTTCAGCATTTAAGTTGGAGGACCTGGGACTTAGCTCATCCCTGTGTCAGTGGATCTCAACCTTCCTTACAGACAGACCTCAAGCAGGACAGGTACACAGACATGTCTCACCCTCAGCACTGGAGTATACCAGGGTTGTGTCAGGGTGGTGTCACCATTGTCAAGTTTGCTGACGACACTGTTGTGGTGGGCCTGATCTCTGATAATGGTGAGAAGACCTACCTGGAGGAGATTAAAAGCCTGCAGAACTGGTGCCAGGAGAACAACCTCCTCCTGAAAGTCAGCAAGACAAAGGAGTTGATAGTGGACTTAGCACAAAACTGGAGAGGAGCCACAACCCTCCTATGATCGATGGGACCCCAGTGGAGAGAGTGTACAACCTTGGTGCTCACATCACGCAGGACCTGTCATGGTCCTATCACATCACTCCCAGATGAAGAAGACCTGGCAGCATCTTTATCACCTTAGAAGCTTAAGAGACTTTAAACTGCCCTCTAAGGTGTAAGGAACATCCTGACGGGAAGTATCACAGCCTATTTCGGGAATGGCACCAAGCAGGATAGGCGGGCTCTTCAGAGGGTGGAGTGATCAGCTGAACGTACCATCCACACTGAGCTCCCTGACCTGCAGCCTATCTACAGCAAGCGGTGCTGGACTAAGGCCAGGAAGATAGTGAAGGACCTCAGCCATCCGAACAATGGACTCTTCTTCTGTTGCGGTCAGGGAAGCGCTTCTTCTCATAGAAAGGCCAACACAGAGAGAATGAGGAGGAGCTTCTTTCCACAGGCCATTCGGGCCTGGACCAGATCGGAACACCAAGGACTAGAGCTTGGACTCGCTTTCACAACACCCACACTACCTATAGTCCTTAATACATCTTCTATTCATTCATCTTCAGTAACAATTTTATCCTGTATTACAGTTTATCCTATATATATATATA
>CM075026.1:4487416-4509956 GCA_037576675.1 Pangasius sanitwongsei | reverse complement strand
TGTTCCCAATTGCTTCCACTTTGTTATAATACCACTAACAGTTGACCGTGGAATATTTAGTAGTGAGGAAATTTCATAAATGGACTTATTGCACAGGTGGCAACCTATCACAGTACCATACTTGAATTCACTGATCTCCTGTGAGTGACCCATTATTTCACAAATGTTTGTAGAAGCAGTCTGCATGCCTAGGTGCTTGATTTTATACACCAGTGGCAATAGAAGTGATTGGAACACCTGAATTCAATGAGTTGGAGGGGTGTCCCAAAACTTGGCAATATAGTGTATGTCTAACCATTGCAGACTAGGCCACTGCTTATGATCATTTAGCCACTGACAGGATGCTAAGCCATAAGGATCTTCTACACCACATGATTCTTCAGTCATGTTATATCCAAGTAGCATCAGGTACCCCCCCCCCCAAATATCTACCCCTAATCATTCTAGTCTTTCAAATTTTGCAGAGATTCCCCAGTATTCAAACCTTGTTGTACACACCGCTGCGCCATTGCTCTAAGGCATGAGTAGACATGTTTACAACAGATGCATCAATGGTTAATTTTTTTTATTTTGGCCAGAGTATCTCTTTAATTTTATTATTAATCCCTGCACTGACAAGCCCTGACATTAGCTTTTTTTTGCACTGTGCTTGAGGTTTTTGGGGAAAAGCTGAAATTTTGTAAGATATTGCACACACCAAGCAGTGAGTAGGGTTTATATATTTGATGTCAGCAGTCACATGTTTGTCTCATGTACTCTTCACCATTTGGTGGAAGAGAATTTGCCTATCGATATTGGTGGCATTACAGCAGCAGATTGGCTATGAAACATTCTGATTCAAACCAACATTAAGTCAAATCCTTAGCTTAAAAGCGCACACAATTTCCATGTGTGACTGCTGTAGTTTTGTAGTATGACAGGATGAATATCTCCTGACTTAGGTGACAGACTGGCGCCCTATATAGGCATGCTACGTCTGGATAAATCTTCACTTGAATCTCATTGTCACATCTCTAGAAAGCTTTGGGTTGGTGTCATTGCCAGCAGAGAATATTATACTAGATAATATAAAATAATTTTTTATCACATAGTTAATCAGTGGCTTTCAAACTGCTTTCTATGAGCACATTGCCCCAAAATTGTTGTTTTTGTAAAAACATGACTGGTATTCTGACTTCTGAAAGAAGAATAGATAGTCTTAGAGAGATTTTTATAGGGCATGCAGCCATTTCCACATGCTTCACAAACTTTTTCAACAATTTTATGTGTTAAGATTTAATTTTCTGTTTGTTTGTTGTTTTTTTGGATAGGTTGACATATTTGATCAGACATTTGGGCCCCCAAATAATGGCTTTGATGACAGGTACTAAAATATTCAAATGATGCCACTTGTTTACAATAAACAATTTTGAATGAGCTGCTTTCTGTTCTCATTTTCTCCATGATGTTTTTTTGTTTATTCTGCTCCATAGAGACCTCCAGATTGACAGCTTGAAGCATGAAATTGAGCTACTTCGAGCTGAAATTGAAAAGATCAAAGCTGAGGTAAGAAAAAAAGCTAAGTAAAGATGGCACAACAGCCGTTAAACAGCAGTTAAAAAAGTAAGAACAGGGAGTTTCAATAGACTAATTATAACAGTGTTCACAAGAAACAGGTAGAACCAATTAACTGTCACAGTGGCAAAAAGAAGAATGCTAGTTACAGATATAACTGTGACTCTATGAACATTGAATAATTACCTGGGGCAGTGTCTATCCATCATGTCCTGATGCATGTGGATATTATAGTGATGGTAAGGCACAAGGTTGAAAAATGGTCTCCTCCTTCTTCCGTCACTGATTCTGCATGTGCTACACAAAATTCGGCAATCAAGAATTTCATTTGCCAAATTTTGTATTTGCCATTAGTTCTGTCAGAATCAAAATTTGTAAGTGAACTCCAATTGTATGTCATCATGAAAATGTCATTGTGCTGCACTGGGCAAGCTTGGTTCTCAAATGGCTTAACCACACCTCTTTCTAATGTATTTATTAATCAGTTTAAATTTATTGATAAGCATATTTAAACAAAGATATGTTTAAAAAACTAAAATGATAAGGCAAAAAGTATTCAGACACTATAGTGACTAGACTCCTGAATTCATTCTGTTGCTACCATCATGAGTTACATCATCAATAAAGATTAGTGAGCCTGTTCCAGAAGTAGCCATGCAACCCTAGCCATGACACTACCTCAGGAGATCAGTAGTTTCTGAAATACTCAACCCAGCCCATCTAGTACCAACAGCATTGCCATGGTTAAAGTCAAAGAGATCACACTTTTTGCCCATTCTGATGTTTGATGTTAACATAAACTGAAGCTCTTGACCTGTATCTGCATCTGATTTTATGCTGATTTAATGCTGCTGCCACATTGGCTGATTATATAACTGCACAAATGAGCAGGTGTACAGATGTTCCTCTGTGTGTGTGTGTGTGTGTGTGTGTGTGTGTGTGTGTGTGTGTGTGTGTGTGTGTGTGTGTAAAGGTTGCATATAATAAATCAAGTTTTAGATATAAATGTTGAAAAATGGTCTTGTGCACTTTGTACCTTGTGTCATTATAAAAGACTCTGCCATTGGCAGGGAAGATTGCAACAAGTACCACGAGCATCATGATATGGGGCTGCAAATAGTCAGAGGCTAACTTGGATTATGTGGGTGCCCGAGGCAAAATAAATGCATGAAGCCCTTCTGAAAGATTTTCTTTTGTTATTATGTCTTCATGTTACCCAGAGATATAATTATACAATGAACATTTACAAGTAGTCAAAACACATCTAACAGAACACAAAGAAACATTCTTTCATCAAAGGAAACATGAATGTCCCGGGGCATATTAGAGCCAAGAAATAAGCCAAGAAAATGAATCTTGGGAGAAGATGGATGTTTTAACTAGACACAACCCCAACATATAGCCAAAATAACTCAAGACTGGTTTCTAAAAAAAAAAGTGATAGTGCTTACATGGCCTAGCCAATTTCCCGACTTTATTTATGGAGGATTTTGAAATTGCGAGTCCATCAGGAGGCCCTCGTAACCTTGGGAAATTGTAGACGATTTGTCAAAAGGAATGGGCCAAAATTCAACCACAGTGCTGGAAAGACATAATTACTTTTTACCATAGACATCTCAAAGCTGTAATTTCCAACAAGGCACTCCTGTTCAACATATTTTTTGAATATTGAATTGAAAACAAGTAAACAAAACCTCTGCAGCAAACTATTTAAAAAAAAAAATTTTCTGCAAATATTAATGAACAGTTTCTTTAGATTTGATGCAAAAGTTTAGACACCCTACACAGTCAGTAACTAACAACACCCTCTTTTGCATATACTCTTTGTGTGTGTGTGTGTGTAATATATATATATATATATATATATATATATATATATATATATAAGTCTTTCTGAATTTGTTAATAAATTTGACAACAGTGTCGTGTTTGATGTGATTGCCATGTTTCCTGTTAAAATCCATCGCAACCTTGCGACAGCTTCCCGATCCAGCCATGAGAATATCTAAAAATATATATATAACATATACAATATAAACTAAGTATGAAAGTATAAAGACATGTATGGAGACTTTTGGGACACCCTGTATGTATGTGTGTGTAGTATTTTTAAAATGTAGAAACAATTCATTGTATATATAATGTTTAAGTATATGTATGTATAAGTACATATATATTATTCATTTGTCTCCCCCAATGTAGGCTCAGCGCTATATCACTCAACTGAAATCTCAGATCAACAGTCTAGAGGCAGAGCTGGAGGAGCAGAGGGTGCAAAAACAGCGTGCCCTTGTAGAGAATGAGCAGCTACGTATGGAACTGGGGGCTACTCAAAGATGCAATGCAGAACATGAGACAATGCAAGCTACATTTTTGGAAGCTGAGAGTGAGTTTACATATGCTTCTACAATGTCTTGTAAAACCCTGTATCACTAGATTATGAATATTTTCAATAATACACAGACTTACTGTAATAAAATTATGCCAACCTAATCTCTCTACAGAGAGGGCTCAAGCTACAGAGCTACGCTATAACAAGCTAAAGGAGAAGCATGCTGAGTTGGTAGCCAACCATGCAGAGCTACTTAGGAAGGTGGGTGGGTGAGCGCATGTGTGTGTATGTGCACATATGCTATGTTGTATGCCTTTTTGTGTGTGTGTGTGTGTGTGTGTGTGTGTATGTATGTATGTATTTTTAAGAAAGCCAAAAAATTCACATGCCTCTAACTTGCAGAGTGCAGACACAGTGAAGATGTTATCAGCCACTCAGCAGACCCAGGAAGAGGTGGCCAGAACTAAACAACAGTTATCCTTTGAAGTGGAGAGGATCAAACAGGAGTCTGACATGAAGGTCTCACACACACAGATGCACACACACATTCATCTACTTACTTAATTTGCTTTTAATGGATCAGCAAGCTAACTGGTTTTGTTTGATCAAATCAACTCAGAACTACCTCCTACAGTGAAACCATGATCATGTTATACATTTTGCAGTTGGAGGAGCAAAAGTTTGAAATGGATAAATTGAGACGAGAATTGGAAGAGAAGATTGGAGAGATACGACTAATAAAGGGGATGTTACAGACTTGTGAAAAGGTATGTCTGACCATTTGTGTCTATCTGGAAAAAATTAATTGACATTATGGATTTGAGTGTTTTTAATTGTATGCTCTTAACATCACCTGTAGGGCAGTGAGCAGCTGAGCAACTCTATAACTTCGATGCAGGCAGAAAAGGAGCGCTTGATGCGCTGTGTGAGTGAGAAGGAGGCTGAGCTATCCTCTTTGAAGCAGGCAGCCCAGCTGAAGGAGTCCTCTCTCCAGCAAGAGAGGGAGAGAAGCAGCAAGGAGCTGGGACAACTCCAGGGAAAACTGAAAGAGAAGGTAAGCTGGGCTTAGAATTGTTCAAATGCTATTTTGTCATAACTGGGGAATAACTCTTGGTAAGGGAGTGCTAATAGGCAGGGCTAATGGCATTTGGGGATAAGGATTCCTCACTGTGAGGTTGACTCTTGCAGCCTTCATGTCATTGGTTCCTCTCAGAGCTCTTTCCTTAGAGGGAAACATTTGGTGGTATCAGCGCTTTCACAGTGCAAAGTGTGTTCACATTTTATGTTTCCTTTCCTTGACAGAGCACTGCGCTGTCAGTCACTAAGAGGACTTGAGTATTGCCTTTCCATTTAGTTTCTAACAGAGCAGCTGTAGAGTATTTATTACCCACTGCTGCACAGAGTTCACTCTCAGTAGTGCATCCAAGCATATCTGCTTGTCTAAGAACAATGGTCCTGAGTAAAGAAATAAGATGGCCCATGATTATTTAATATGGGCATGTGGAACGAGCAGTACTAGGAGTGCACTGCACAGCAGGCAATGAATCCACCTACAGGACTCTGCTGTGACGTAACTTTGGCAACCATTCATTCAGATTTTTTTTCACCTATTTTGTTTGTGTAACCTATATTTATAGTTATGTTATTAATACAATTAAAAATTAATCAAGTCAGCCAAATTGTCTACAAGTGTAAGAAATCTAGCCAATTATAAGATTTCGTCACACAGAACAGCTTACAAATATATTGTAAACTGTTCTGTGTGATGAATTTAACTACTAGATGTAGTTAAATTCTGCCTGCATGATGTAAGCTACCTTCTAGTCACCCCATTTCTAGTAATGTTAAAGCATTATTCAACTGCTCAGCTGAATAAACTTGAACTTATTCAATAATGCTTTAATTTGGATATGTTTATTTTAACTGCACCTGAGGCCTGAAAGCTTAAGCATGATATTTACTACACACAAAGTGTATAGTTTTGGCCATTGGAAATTATGAAGCAAAAATGAGCATAAAATATAATCAATTAGCGCATCTTCAGCCATTTAGGACTTATGCTGAGCTATTAGTAAACAAAATCAAATCAGGATTTTCCATAAATGACTCCAAATAAAGTGTGACGTAATATTACATAGTCACAATCAACAGATTTACTCTTATCAGGCAGTGCCACCACTTAGGATCAGGCAGTGCCACCACCATACAGTGACAGTAACCAGACCTGCTGATGACAACAGGAAAGTGACAGCAAGTGGGCAACTCACTGTAAGGTACTATGTCAACACAACTGGAGCACAAGCAGTGTAGTGGATTTTTAGGAGGTAGCAAAATTCAGGACAGAGCATTGCAGAAATCAAGGAAATGAAGTTTCCACTACAAGTGAATTAATCAGTATTTTCCTATTATGTTTGAGGTAAATTATTTGTACACTCTCATAAGAATTCCTTACGAACCATGGATCAGTTGCACACTTTCATATGTCTTTATGCAGGAATACCTGCAAACGAGGAGCCATTCTTTCATAAGAAGGTTTTTAGCTATGCAGGTCAGCATGAGACATGCATTTTTTGCGATGCTCTTAATGCAAGCAGCCACACCACAAAATGTGAGCTAATTATAGGGCTTGAGTCCTATGAAAGTCAAGGTTTTGTATATCAATAACTGTAACAGCCTCAGCATCATGAAAGTACATTGGAAGTAGTAGTAGTATTGGAAGTAATGTGACCAGTTAAACCAATCATGTTATGCTGTATGCAGCTTTGAGTGCAAATAGTTTCTATACCTGATACTGACGGCACCATGGTTTGGTTGAAGTGAACTGCAGACCACTGTATTTAAGAAGACCAGGGATCAGTTCTCTGGACTGCTCACGGGTTTGAAAATAGCCATTAAACTTGACCAATTGTATCAAACTCAGGGCTCACACAGCCGTGAGTCTGGAAAAAAAAAAACAACAACAACATACACAGCAAGGCCATCTGGTCTGTCCAAAAGAGCATCTGGTCATTGAGACTTCTTATCTCACCCAGAATGCTCTGGTTTAGAAATGCTGGCTAAATATTATGATCATGGGTGCAAGTTGAAAGTTGAGGTACTAGAGTTTAAAGTCTGAGTTAAACCACTGAGTCTATAAGGTAACAATTTAGTTGAAAACCTGGTTTTATAGAACAAATATAACATACATTGTAATCAATTATGCTAGACCTAATAAATTGGTGTCAAATGATTTTAGTAAATATACACATTTAACCTTCTCATTAATTTAGCCTTTTCTTCCTGCAGCAGCAGTTAGAGCCAAACATATACAGTAACTTGAACAGCACATGAACGTGGGCCAAATATCTAGCTTAGCTGAATAGTAGTGGACATGGTGCAGTTGACCACCATGGTCCTGCATAAGACACTTAGTCATAAAGGCATCATGTTCATGCACAAAAAACATAAAAGGAAACTTGGTTTGTGCAAAGCCCAGCACAGGGGAAGGTGTCTGAGAGGAATTGAGCTCTGTAAATGCATTCATGTCATTCACAGTGACATGTGAATGTCACATTCATGGTCATTCACAGTGGGTTTACATACAGTTGGTTTGGAAAATATTCATACCCCTTCAGTTTTTGCCAAATTTATCATTAAAGATTGAATTGCATTTGAGCAATTTCTCTCATTCTCCATGGCAAATACTCTCAAGCTCAGTCATATTTGATGGGGAGCATTTCATGTCACGAATGACATGGTCCCCATTTACTCTGTCAAGAAAGAAGGGTTCACTAAGTTGTGCAAAAATGGTAACAGTGCCATCTATAGCAAATAGTGCAAACAGAGTTTTTTTTAAATATCCTTTCTTTAAATATTCTTTATTTAAAAGAACCATTGTTTGCACTATTTGCTATAGATGGTACTGTTACTATTTTTGCACATCTACATTTTCCAAAGTCCATTTGGTGATGTCAGTAGGTCGCTTGTTTTGTTCAGTTATTGGATGCAATGGATATGCAACCAAATATTAAGCATTATTTACTTTAATTTAGGTCATTAGTTCAAATCCCAGCTCCAACAAGTCACCACTGTTGGGCCCTTGAGCAAGGCCCTTAACCCTCAACTGCTCAGCTGAATAAATTAGATAAATGTAGGTAACGCTGGATAAGGGCATCTACCAAAATGCCATAAATATAAGTTACTGTTGGTATTTGTGCTTCTATGGAGGTCTTTTTCCAAGTTAATGATGTTATTTCATTAAATAAATATCTAGAATTATTTTTGTTATCTTCTGCTAGGGTGGAAAGACATGCTGATCTAGCAGCAGTAAGAGCCTTGTTATAGTTATGAAGACTCTCCTTCCATGCAATTTGGATTAGACTCTCCTTCCATGCTACTAATTTAGCTTGACTCCATTGTCACTTTTGAGTGAACTTTTTTAAGGTGCAAGTGTGATTATTATACCAGGGTACTAGTTTTTACTCTAATAATTTTTCTTTTAAGTGGGCTACATTAAGTAGATTGTAGCAGAATGTTGACAGCACATCCTATTTTTTGCATGGTGAACTAGAAGTATTATTTTGTACTGCAGTGTGAAAGTTCACCTTGTAAATGTTCTAAGTTGTTTAACACATCTAGATGTAAATATCAGGAAATGAAAGCTGAAATTCTGATCTATCATCTCACATTCATCTTTTGAACTCAAACCCAAATGTCTTCAGTGTATAGCAAAACAAAAGAATTGGCCTTGCTGTTCCAATACTTTTGGAGGAGACTATCATTTAAGATTACCAAAATAATCTAAGAAGCTTCCAACACAGATGAATTAAAAAAAAACTAACATTCTATATCATTCAATTATTTTAATCTCTGGCTTAGCCAGATATCTCTATATTTAACCTTTTGCATGTTTTTAAATAATTGTAGATTTTTAACTTTTGGCATTCAAAGGAAAAAACTTGCAAACATATCCAAGTCTCAACACTTGTGCCACTACCATTAAAATATCAGCATAAAATTTGGTGACAGAGCAAACTTCCAGCTGGTTACTTTCAACCACTAAATCTGATATAAAACCTGTTATAAAATCTGTAAGTAAAAACTAATTGTATATCGTTCTTAAAATGTCACTGTGGTGCACTGTACACTCTGTTCTTTAAGGGGATGAATCGATGACTATTGCTCATGTTCATAATGGGTGCCTATAATCCTGGATTTGAATCTATAATATAGATATCAAACATAGCGGTAAAGACCTCTGACAAGTTAGTTGAAAAAAAGCTATTATGAATATTTAGCGAGTAAACAGATAAAGTTCTTTTTGTTCAAAGACAGATTAATCTTCCACTGTGTCTATTATTTGCACCAAAAAATTTTTTTTGGCACTTTGTTTTCATATAGCTAATATCAACATTTCCATTACATTGCTCTCCTCATTCTACATATCTGCTTCCTGAATTATATTAGAAGCACCAGTATGGTGTTTCAGTGTTTATTGGGAAAATTTGTTTTATGCTTTCCAAGTTTAGAATATGCAAGTTACTACTCATCAGTTAGACAGTGACTGCACATTTTCTGAATAAATATAAAAGGTTTGCTTACTTTCAGTGTTGGGGTAACCAATGGGAGAATTGTTGTGTTAGGAAGACCCAAGGCACTGGGCCACTCAGTCACCAGTTATCTCTGCATCATCATTCATTTTTATTTTAATTAATTGTTTTAATTAATTTTTACATTCACTTAAACAGTGATAATGAGATCATAATACATTTATATCACAATTCAGTTGTTATTAAAAGCTTTGATTAAGGAATGTTATGTATGTTATGAAGAAATATTGATCGTAAGCATTAATGCAATCCATGTTTGTGCATGTGTAGCTCGGCTGTGAGGAGCAGTTGCAGCAGAAGTTGTTGGATGAGCAGTTTGCCCTGTTGCGGGGTACAGTAACTGAGGCAGAAATCATCATTCAGGATGCTGTGGCCAAAGTGGATGATCCTTTGCATATCCGCTGCACAAGCTCCCCAGGTACTTGAGATTTGCATACCTCTCCATGCTGAACCCAAATTATATCCTGAAACTCAGTAAAAAAAAAAAAAAGTCTTCTTATAGCATGAAGATCTAGATTAAAGGGAAAGTCAAGGAAATTTTATGTCTTTCCTTCTTTCTTTAGATTACCTCGTTAGCCGTGCAGAAGCCGCACTGGGCTCAGTGACTAAAATGCAAGCTGGCCACTCCCACTATTTGAAGAATATGGAAGGTATTTTTGTGTGTTTTTACCTTGTTTACCTAGCTCCCTTTCTCCCCTTTTCAAATATGCCTTTGTATATATCATTTGTACAGTTTTGCAGTAATCAACATTATAAATGAGTGATATTCTAGTGATTTATCTCTATTTACCTATTTTTGTAAGTAGTTGCCCTCTTCTTTCTTTCTGACCAGATGCTGGGCCTCTGCTGAGGGCTCTGACTCAGTTTTCTCATCTTACTGCTGACACCATTATCAATGGGAGCGCAACAGCGCACATGGCACCTGCAGATCTTGCTGATCGTAAGACTGAAATAAATTAAACACATGGGCAAACAGCAAAACTCTTTCAGTATTATATTCTATATTTCTGTAAATTTGCTTGCATTCCTATGGGTGCTGTGTCACCCAAGTCAGCTGGTGTCAACTGGCAAGTTGTTGTGTATGGTGTGTGCAGGATTGATGGAGAACTGCAGGGCATGTGCCACTCAAAGCTTAAACTTTCTACAGGACCTGAAGTCTAAAGTTTCCATAAAGGGTGCTGATCCAGCATCTGTTCGTATTGTGATTCAGAAGGTCTTGCAAATTGCACAGGTGAGGCAGAATATACATCATAACAAAATGAAAAATCTTTACAATGAAGGTGAATTTTTTTCTTCCTACATGCTAACTCTCAGGGCCCCAAGAGGAGATGATGGTGTTGATGATAACCTTTGTGTGTATATATATATATATATCACATGTAATTTAAAGTTCAAAATCTTCCATTGCAAGCGCCAATTTGTATTCCCAAGATCTCCTGTGTAGTACTTGTTTTTTTTTTTTTTTTTTTACTGTTTGTTCTGTAGGATTTTGTTGTTTGTTGTTACTGTAGGAATGTGTTGTATACACTATATGGACAAAAGCATGTGGACACCTGACCATCAGACACACAAATACATTATGTGCTTGTTAAACATCTCAATCCAAAACCATGGGCATGGAATTAGTCCCTGCTGCTGCTGTAATATCCTCCACTCTTCTGTGAAGGCTTTCCACTGGATTTTGGAATGTGGCCCATTCAGCCACAAGAGTATTAGTGAGGTCTGGCATTGATGTCAGGTGAGAAGACCTCATGCGTAGTCAGTGTTCATTCCAAAAGTGTTCAGTGCAGTTAAAGTCAGGGCTCTGTGCAGGCCAGTAGAGTTCTTCATCACCAGCCTTTGCAAGCCTTGTCTTTATGGATCTTGATTTGTGCACAGGGTCATTGTCTTTCTGGAACAGGTTTGGGCCCCTTAGTTCCACTGAAGTGAGATCTTAATGCTGCAGCAGACAAAGAAATTCTAGACAACTGTGTGCTTCCAAGTTCGTGGCAACAGTTTGGGGAAGGAACACACAAGTGTCCACATACTCTTGGCCATATAGTGTATTTGTTTGTACTGGCCTATTGGTGTTTTTGTGTGTTTTTTTTGTTTTGTTTTGTTTTTTTTGACCATCCAGCGGTGGGGTTTTTTCCCTAGCCAGTTTCAGCTGGCTTGTTTAATTCTATGTTTGACTAGTAAGTGTGAGTTTGCCAATAAAAGACCAAGTGCATTTTTTTTTAAGACTGCTGTCTGGTCAAGCTTCTTCCTCATCGATGCCACAGTATTTATGATAAGGTACTAATGAGATAACTAAACTAAATCTTTGAGAATTACTACAAATCATAAGAGAATCCCTGAATCGCTATTCACTTTATGGGTGATATAGCAAAACATCTTCCACTGTCTGAACTGCAGGTGCTCAGGATATACCAGATATACCTGAGATAAGCAGTTTGTTAATGAACATTGAGTGTATATGTACATCCATTTAGACTGTAATATATTTACTTCTATTATATTATCTGTATTTCTCTGTTATTCTTGTTTGTTGCACCTTGTCTCAGGACCTAAGGCCTAAAGGAGTTGATGTCGGAAGGGAGGAGCTGGGAGACATGGTAGATAAAGAAATGGCTGCCACTTCTGCTGCTATAGAGGAAGCTGTGAGGAGAATAGATGTAAGTTTAAAGTACACTTATTTACTAAGATTTTTTACATCTTCAGCCAGACTACTGTAACTGTTTTTACCAGCATGTTTGATAAACTTGCTTCTTATTTAAGTAACTGACTTTATAGTGGATGCTCTTTTCTAGACAGAGTCATGGTTGTGCCATATTGTGCCATATTTCCATTTTTTAAAGTTATGTATTTAATGGAGTTCTGCAGGACATTCGGGAGTTTAGGATATTTTTTATAACCAAACCCTGACTGATGCTTTTCTAGAACTTTATCCTGGATTTGTTTTAATAGCTTCTTGGTCTTCATGATGCTGTTTTTTAGATATGTTTTCTAAAAAACTTTGCAGTGTTCTAGGAACAGGTGTATTTATAATGAGATCATGTGACACTTTATGTTAATTCTGATGGAAACTGGTTACACCAGAACTAATTTAGGGGTTTCACAAAAAACAGAATGAAGGCCCAGTAGGCTAATGGTTACAGGCATTTTTCTTTCTTCTCACATTCAGCAACCAGAGAACAAAATGCCCTACTCAGTACTGACTTTCAAAAAAGCAACCTGCAAAGAGATAAAATGATCAGTTAGGATAAAATGGTAGGTATGCTAAGTAGGTGTACCTAATAAAATGTTAACAGAGTGTATAAATTGTATCAAGTATGATATGTTTGCAGGATGTATAATTACATTTGTACTGCCATTGATTTGCCATGCTGTTGCTCTGCCTGCAGGAGATGATGAATCAGGCCAGAAGAGACACTGAAGGAGTCAAGCTGGAAGTGAATGAGAGGTAGACATTATTCGTTTTGCACTCCTTCAGAATTATTCACCATTATTCATTTTGCACTCCTTCAAAATATACATGTAATCTGATATCAGATTTAGACATAATGATGAGTTAATTAAAAATAAATTTCACACCTATTATATAATATGAGCATGGACAGTTAACTCACCAGTATTAATAATCAGTATGATTTGAAGTGATTTTGAGAGTTTACATTCCCGCCCCTCAGTAGCTATGTTTACATGCAGCCTAATGATCCCTTAATAATCAGACTGATCAGTCAGAATAAAAAAGGCTCAGTCGGTACAAAGTAAATAGATTGAGAGCAACCCGAAAGAGATTTCTATACGATCTAATGAGGTGGGTAAATTTTCATTAATCTATTAAGTAGAAGAACAACAACCACATAAACCTCTGTGTCTGGTTACTTTCTTTATCGGAATCAGTGCACGCATTCCATGCTGTGTGTTCGAGTCATGATGCACTCCAGTTACAATAAAATGGTCATGTAAGAAAACACAGTGAATGTTACAGATTTTATGTCAACAGTTGGATTGGCCTCAAAACTAAAATTTTGATTTACTGTAGGTGCACGATTAACAGACCTCAGTAAAGTCGGCTCAGTGTTTGATATTTATTTGACATTCACAGAGGATGCACAAGGAGAAAAATGTTGATAACACTATTATTTCTTGTGCAGTTATTCCCAAACAATGGCTTTTAATATTGGTACCGTTAGAAAATGAGTAAAGGGTTTATACCGATGGATAATGTATGCATTTTATGTTATTTTTAACAAGCAGTGCACCGTTGTTCCTGAATCTCAGGAACAGTTTTATTTCAGTAATAAAATCTTCTTCTTGCTGTCCATTCATTTAGATAATTTAAAACGACTTAAAAACACATGCAACTTCATTAAAAAATTAACCTGCTGACCAGATAATTCCAGATCTTTCTGGCTCATTTTAACCTCTGCTGACACTAGAGATTTAAATCCTGTTGGTTGTTTCATCACATGCTCCTTAATGCACTGTGTATTATTCACTTTTAGAATACTGAATAGCTGCACTGACCTCATGAAGGTAAGATGGCAGAGTTTAAAAATGATCAATCAGTTCTCCTAGTGATGATTCTTTCTCTTTCCTCTGTACTATTATATCTTTTGCACCCATATCTTCATGCGTTCTCTTTTGGCTGTTTTTTAGGCTATCCGTCTCCTGGTGTTGGCATCCACAGACCTGCAGAAGGAGATTGTAGAAAGTGGAAGGGTAATATTTTAAAAAATAATTTATTATAGTACTATAGTACAAAACATTTTTTTTAATTTTACCTTCTTAATTAATTGTCTACTCCCCCAACACACACACACACACAGTAAAGAAACATGAGATTTCAGAAGAATGTCCTTTATGTCCTTTATCAGCTGTGCAGGCAAAATGCTTCTGAGGCTGTAGAAGTAGAACCAGTAGATGTTCAAAATGAATTGAATTTTCCACAGGTGGATTCCAGTCCAGTTCTAGAGATATCTCAAGATAATTAAAGCGAATTAAAGTTTCATTTAAAGCAAGAAATTATTGTGTGTACATTGATGCCAAAAAAAGTCAAATTAATCCATTTTAATTTAAATTACATTTTAAATTACATCTATAACACTATAAAATGTGCAATTTGGTCCCTGGTGGTTAGGCCACAGCCCTCTCACTGCTGCGGCCCGGGTTCAATTCCCGGCCAGGGAACCAACCCCAGCCACCGACAGTGCGCTCTCAGTGCCGGTCCCAAGCCCGGATAAAATTGGGGAGGGTTGCGTCAGGAAGGGCATCCAGCGTAAAAACTGTGCCAAACCGAATATGTGGACCAACGATCCGCTGTGGCGACCCCTAACGGGAGCAGCCGAAAGAGGAACAAACAAACAACACAATAAAATGTGCAAAAACCGAAGGGGGTCAGTGTTTTTAATGTTATGGCTGATCAGTGTATACTCACTGTATACTTTATTAGGATCACCTGTTGTAGCCTCAGATTACTTTTCTTGACTGACTGGGGTGAAACCTGATGTGGTCTTCTGATGTTCTAGCCCAACGGCCTAAAGGTTTAACATGTTGTGCCTTCAGAGTTGCTTTTCTGCTCACCACAGTTGTAAAAGTGATGTTTACATTTACATTTGGCAAACACTCATGACATGGCATTTGGCAAATGCCCTTATCCAGAGTGACTTACAAAAGTGCTATAAAAAAAAAGAAAGAAAAGAAAAAAATGGAACAAAAAAAAAAACACCTTCCTCATGCTAGTTCACTTGGTCATACATACAGTGCATATAAAAGGTCTACACTCCCCTGTTAAAACTGCACATTAAATCATGCCAGATCAACCAATTCAAGTGAAAACTTATAGAAATGGTTTAGGGGGAAAAAAAGAAGAAAAAAAAACTTATAATAACCTGCTTGTATAAGTGTGCACATGCTTTAACTAAAACCAGCACATTTTGCTCAGTCTTTTTGGGAGTCTACCAACTTAGCACATCTTGATTTGGCTATTGTATTCCACATTTCCTGGAGCAAAAATGCTCCAGATCTATCATATTGCAAGGGGATTTCCTGTGCACAGCCCTCTTTAAGTCATTCCACTGATTTGCAATAGACTTTAGATCTGGGCTCTGACTGGGCAGTTCCAAAGAATTATGCCCAAAAAAAGTTCTACCTTGGGCTTAACACATTTTGCCACATGGTTTAGAGGGGGATTTAGGTGGGGATTTAGTTTTCTAATATTGTATTTTACATATTTCATACTTATTTCATACATAATTACAAGTACAGCATGCACACACACACACACACACAGTGTATATTGTCATTTAGTGTATATTATTTACCTAGATTTCTTGGTTTGTTTGTTTGTTTGTTTTTTAGAATAATTAAATCTTGACTGCTTTCCTAGGGTGCAGCAACAGTGAGGGAGTTTTATGCAAGAAACTCTCGCTGGACTGAGGGTCTCATATCTGCTGCCAAGGCAGTAGGCTGGGGGGCAACACAAATGGTGTATGTATTCCTACCAAATATCAGCCAGTACTGTTAGAAAGTACAGTTTTTCATAATTGGATCAAATAGTGACACTTCCTTAGTTATAGTGAGTTTCCTAGTAAGACCATGGAATTCTCTTTGCTTTCTCACTTTCTCCCCTCTCAGTGATTCTGCTGATAAAGTGGTGTTACACACGGGCAAGTATGAAGAGCTTATTGTCTGTTCTCATGAAATCGCTGCCAGCACAGCACAACTAGTTGCAGCTTCCAAGGTTTGAGATTAACAATAAATTTCTTGTTTTTTGTAATAACAACAACAATAATAATAATAATAATAAATTGATTATGGAGATTTTTCATATTGTTAAAAAGTGCTTTATAGGCAAAGGCAACTAAGAATAGTTCTAAACAGGTATGCTTACTGCTATAGCATTCCAAGAGAGTCCAAGAGAGCAAAATTGGCCATGCTCTCTGGGTGAGACAGACAGGGCTCCCCCCTGTAAATCAGAGCATCATTAATCAATTCTGGGCATCTGTGACTGTGGAAGGCGGCAGTTAGCACTTTCTTCTGAATGGGTTTAGCTGCCCTGTGTCGTAGTAATAAGCAGCGTTTCAAAAAGATGCAGTGGCTGGCTCCATGTGTCTTGGAGGAAGCATGTGTTAGCATTCACCCTCCTCTGTTTCTAGCAGTTGCGTCATTTTAAAAAACTGAATTTGAATATGGCTATTGAGCTAGCATTTCTAATGTTTTACTGAAAGCCTTGGAAAGATCATACCCTCTATAAAACTAAATGTAACATTTCCTTACACAGATTACTTATTTATGGCTACTTATTTGTTTTTTCAGGTAAAGGCAGACCTTGGCAGTAAAAAATTGTTGAGTCTTCAGCAGGCATCTCGCTATGTGAATGAGATGGCTGCTAATGTGGTAGCTTCCACCAAGACAGGCCAGGAACAGATTGAGGAAAAAGGTACGTGTGGGTGTGTGTGGGTGGGTGTTTTGAGCAAGAGAGCAATATCCATGTTTATAAAATTCAGGCGTGCTGTTAAAACTGTGTTTTGCCTAGTGTAGCAAAATTTTATAATGCTGATGGGACTGTTCATGCTCATGTTTGGAGTGTTAAATTTGTTAATTTATTATTAAATTTAATTATTTAATTAGATTAGGTTGCTGCAGTTTCAGCTGTCATTGTATGCTATATAGTATAGTACAGACTTTGTCAAAAACGCTGGCACCCCCAGCGTTCTGCAAAACATAGCCAGGGGTTCAGTGATTTTTTTTTTTATTTGTTACTGTGGTGAAAATCATCCCACAATTATGAAAGCTGTTATATTTATGAAGGAGTTCTTATAGTTATTAGCCATTTTGAATGGTTACTTGAATTATAATGGGTTTAGTCCAAACCTCAAGAACTCAAAAACAAGTAGACAAATAATGTCTACTTGGACCTAATGTCTCCTATTGGTAGAAAGAATTACCAATAATGAGCCAAATATTTGAATATTTTAAATGAATAAATCTGTCAGTGTAATTTATTTTAGAATTAAATGGGTCCCTGATTGTACATAATATATAGATAATGTATAATATATAGAGAGCATGCTGGTCACATGATCAAATTATTTTGTGGAGAGCCTGCACTATTACCATGAATCATCCTAACCATTAAAAAAGAGTGCTTCTGTAGCTTTCAGTTGACACCACCCCATACCTCTGCCTGAGAAGGAGGCCACAGAATTCAGGCATTTTTGCTGACTTTGGAGCTCTATTTCTGGTTAAAATGATGCCTCTCTTACAGAGCTCATTATCTTTCATTTAATCATTTTCCCTAGGTAGGTCAGAGACTGTTTATTCAATCAAATTTTGGGGAGAATTTATAAATTGATTTATTTATTTTTAAGATAAGGTGAACCTATAGCACATTTTGTTTACAATATTAAATGTCAGTTTATAGCAAATTTTGATTTATTCAGTTTTATACGGATAAAAGTGCACATTGTCTATGATTCAGGAATTAAAAAAGGAGTCTCTTTAGTCTTTTTAATTAATTTTTCTTCATTAAAATTTTATTCAAAATGTTCTGAGAATGGAATTGAATCAAATCATGAAGCCAGTGTTATGAATCGAATTGTGACTGGAGTATATCATTACATCCCTGTATTTGAATGCACAAAATCAAATCATTATGAAATGAACAATTGTGAATCAAGCATCTTAAGTTTAATACATTTGAATATGAAAAGAAAATTACTCTGCAATGGTTTTCTTACAATGTACGAACAGAATATTAAAATTTATCTATTTAGCTATTGCATTGTACAATTGGCTGCCCATTTTGCCACACTGGAGGGTTAATTCAAGCATAGACACATCTCATCAAATAGCTTTAGTCTGTTTAACTTTCCCTAGCCTAAAACTGATACAACAATAAAGTTATCAGAAACAGGAAAATGTTTAATTTAATGTTAGTACTATACAAATTTGTCTCAAGCCAGATTGCTTAAAATTTATCACCGTAAGTGATATTTATCACCTGTATACTATAGTTTACAGGTTTTGCCTTGTCTTTTCTTACCTTTTCAGGTGAATAGACTTTGATGAAAAAATATTAGCCAAACTTTGACAAGTTTATTTGCTTACATTTTTTTTAGAATTTAAAAGATATTACTAATACTGTTTTTAAGTAACATTCATATTATTTTCATATCCCTCTTGCCTGGTCTGCATACTTATGTACTACAGAAAAAACATACAGTGAGGGGAGATAAGTATTTGGACTTTTGGAGAATTTAATCTCATCTGGATCTGAATATGGGGAGATGAAGGTTTCAACAAGCCAGTGACCCCAAACATACAGCCAAAATAACTAAAGGAGGCCTTGTTTTGACAATCTCCTGACTTGAATCTTTGGAGGATTTTGAAATTGTGAGTCAATCAGAGAGAGCTAATTACTTCTTACCATAGTACTATAATTGCCAACAACAGCTTTGCAACAAAGAACTAATGTTGGCAATTTGCAGATTGCGAAATACTTTTTTCCTTTCAAAATCATTTTTTTAAACATCTTTTTGTGCTTATCAATATATATTCTTTCTTCATATTTACAAGTACAATGTCAAAAGACAATATGGAAGTATATAATAAAAAAGGTGTCTGAATATTTATTTCCTCTCATAGTATAAGGGAAGGACTGGTATGTGCAAACTATTCACATGCTTTGTTCATAATTAGAAAAAAAAAATTCAGCTAGATGCATCTTTATTTTCTGGTATATAGACACTATGGACTTTTCTGGGATGTCTCTGATCAAGTTGAGGAAAGAGGAAATGGAATCCCAGGTTTGTCTTTGTCTTGTTCTTCTTTGTTAGTTTTTCTAAAAAAAACTTTTATAAATGTTTTATATAATATAAAAATAGTAATTCTATGAGAAGAGTAAAATGAATAAGATTGTAAAATTGATAACTTTAAGACCAAGCAATTAAGCAGGAAGTTGTATACTCTTTGTAATCCATATGATCACACTTTGTTCAGGTGAAGGTCCTGGAGTTGGAGAGCATGCTTGAAAATGAGCGCCTAAGACTTGGAGAGCTACGTAAAAAGCACTATGAGATAGCAGGGGTTCCACTGGAACAGTTTGGCCAAGATGACAATGCCCTCTCTCCAACATTCCCCTCCTCCCCCAAGCCCTCCAAACCTACATTAATGAAGAAACCAGCTCTTGCTCAGAAACCAAACATTCCTACAAAAAACATGGTAAGACTTCTACAGATTTTTTTCCTCTGACATTTCCATCTCATGAAATGGGATGTATAGAATACAAATTTCCACTGATTATAAATGGAACATAAGTACTGGTACTTGAAATGGACAAAGGGAATGGGAAAGGGAAATGGACTTTTCCCTTTATATATTATAATTTTGCCTCTGTACACCACTACAATGGATTTGAAATGAGTGACTTTCAGCTTTAATTCAAGAGGTTTAGCAAAAGTATCGCATTAATTGTTTAGGAAGTAAAACCATTTTTAGTCCCTCCTTTTTCACAGGCTCAAAAGTAATTGGACAAACTAACAATCATAAATATTAGGATTATTTTTAATACTTGAATGCAAATCCTTTGCAGTCAAAGACTGCCTGAAATATGGAACCCATGGACATCACCAAATGCTTTCCTCCCTTGAGATGTTTTGCCAGGCCTTTACTGCAGCCAGCTTCAGTTGCTGCTTGTTTGTGGTTCTTTCTGCCTTCACGTTTGTCTTCAGTAACTGAAAAGCATGCTCTATTGGGTTGAGGTCAGGTGACTGACTCGGCCATTTAAGAACATTCCATTTCCAAGCTCTTGGATTGCTTTCACAGTATGTTTTGGGTCTTTATCCATCTGTACTGTGAAACACTGTCCTATCAGTTTTGCAGCATTTGAGTGAATCTGAGCAGAAAGTATAGCTCTATACACTTCAGAATTCATCCTCTTAGTTCTATCAGCAGACACATCATCAATAAACACCAGTGACCCAGTTCCACTGGCAGCCATACATGCCCATGCCATAACACCACCTCCACATGTTTCACAGATGATGTGGTATGGTTTGGATCATGTGCCCTTCCTTTCCTTCTCCATACTCTTCTCTTCCCAGAACTGGTCAGGCTTTTTGTAGAGCCTAATCTGGCCTTTCTGTTCTTGAGTGTTGCCAGTGGTTTGCATCTTGAGGTCTTGAGGTAAACCGTATGTATTTACATTCATAAAGGCATTGCTTGATTGTAGACGTTGACAATGATATGCCTACCTCCTCCAGAGTGTTCTTGATTTGGCTAGATGTTGTGAAGGGTTTTTTCTTCACCAAGGAAAGAATTCTGCAATTGTCTGCTTTAGTTGTCTTTTGGTGTTGCTGAGCTCTTCAAGAATGTTGAATTGGCCACTCCTAAAGTTTCTGCTATCTCTCTGATAGGTCTGTTTTGTTTTTTCAGCTTATTGATGATTACTTATCATCACTTATTTCACTTACATCGACACATCTTTGGACTACATAGTGAGAGTTTCCATGAACAGCTGCCAAATGCAAATTTAGTGCTTGGAATCAACTCCAGACCTTTTATCTCCTTAATTTTTCATGAAATAAGGAGAAGACAGGCCATATCTGGCCATTAAACTCCTTATCAGTCAATTGTCCAATTATTTTTGAGCCTGTGAAAATGGAGGTACTATTTAAAAAATGGCTGTAATTCCTAAACGATTAATGCAATATTTTTGTTAAACCCCTTTAATTAAAGCTGAAAGTTTACACTTCACTCACATCTTGATTGCTTCATTTCAAATCCATTGTGATGGTTGTACAGAGGCAAAATTGTGAAAATTGTCACTGACTGTGTGTGTGTGTGTGTGTGTGTGTATATCGATCAGCCATAACATTAAAACCACCTGCCTAATATTGTGTAAGTCATTCATTGTGCCACGAAAACAGCTCTGACCATTCGAGGCATGTACTCCACAAGACCTCTGAAGGTGTGCTGTGGTATCTGGCACCAAGACATTAGCAGCAGATCCTTTAAGTCCTGTAAGTTGCGAAGTGGGCCTCCATGGATTGGACTTGTTTGTCTGGCACATCCCACAGATGCTCGATCAGATTGAGATCTGGGGAATTTGGAAACCAAGTAAACACCTTGAACTCTTTGTTATGTTCCTCAAACTATTCCTGAACAATTTTTGCAGTTTGGCAGGGTGCATTATCCTGCTGAAAATAGACCATTGCCATTAGGGGATACCATTGCCATGAAGGGGTGTACTTGGTCTGCAACAATGTTTAGGTAGGTGTTACGTGTCAAAGAAGAACATTGCCCAGAGCATCACACTGCTTCTGCTGGCTTGCCTTCTTCCCATAGTGGATCCTGCTGCCATCTCTTCCCCAGGTAAGCGACGCACAGGCACCCAGCCGGTGATTCATTAGAATCAGGCCCCATTGCCCCATGGTCCAGTTCTAATGCTCACATGCCCATTGTAGGCACTTTCGACAATGGACAGAGGTCAGCATGGGCACTCTGTCCGGTCTGCGGCTACACAGCCCTGTACGCAACAAACTGTGATGCACTGTATGTTCTGACTCCTTTCTATCAAAGCAAGCATTAACTTTTTCATCAATTTGTGCTACAGAAGCTCTTCTGTGGGATCAGACCAGACAGGCTAGCCTTCACTCCCCACATGCATCAATGAGCCTTAGGCACCCATGACCCTGTCGCCGCATCAACGGTTGACCTTCCTTGGACCACTTTTGGTAGGTACTAACCACTGCATACCGGGAACACCCCACAGGACCTGCCGTTTTGGAGATGCTCTGACCCAGTTGTCTAGCCATCACTTATTTGGCCTTGTCAAAGTCGCTAAGGTCCTCATGATTGCCCATTTTTCCTGCTTCCAACACATCAACTAACTATTCACTTGCTGCCTAATATATCCCACCCCTTGATGGGTGTCATAGTAACCAGATAATAAATGCTATTCACTTCACCTGTCACTGGTTTTAATGTTATGATGGCTGATTGATATTATATTATATTATATTATATTATATTATATTATATTATATTATATTATATTATATTATATTATATTATATTA
>CM075026.1:4477018-4487316 GCA_037576675.1 Pangasius sanitwongsei | reverse complement strand
TATATTATATTATATTATATTATATTATATTATATTATATTATATTATATTATATTATATTATATTATATTATAACACTTGCAGGTACTGGCTGTGAAAAGATGAGTTTGCTGCACTCTAATCCATTTTGGTATCAGTTTTATTTTAGGTTATTTTTATTCAGGTACATAATTTTAATTGCAATTTCCAATCACTTCCTTTCAGTTCAGGTAAATATCCCATGGATGAAGTCAATCAAAACTGGATTTCAAATTGCTGGACAACCTTCTGTAAAACAGGGTTTTTTTTTTAAATGTGTATTCCTTTTCCCCTCTTCTCTCTAATGCTTTTGTTTTAACAAATTAAACAAGTTAATTATCTGTCTTTATTAAGTGCTGAGAAAATATATTTTTAAATCTGAGCTACATACTAGTGATGCATATCTGATCCTGTAGAGTTTGGGTATTAAAAACAATCAAAAACAGTCCTGTCTGAAATTAAACCATTCTGCTTATAAATCAAAGATTTTATAACAAGGCAGAAAACATATATATAGTGGATGCAGGAGTAGCTGGCCGCTGAGCCTGTAATAAAAAAATATCTGGTGTTACTAGAAAATACTTTTCAATTTTGTTTATTTTCCTTTGTTAATTTTTTTTGTTGTATGGTTTGTTTTATTATTATTATTTGGGGTTGGTGTTTGTAGGGTAGACATCATTTATAACTTTGGTTGGTGTTTGTAGGTTAGACATCATTTATAACTTTGTCTTATTTATAATATTTGAATTGAATCAACATTATTAGACAGAAAGTAATAAACTTCATTAAGTGACAGCTAATGTCTTTGTTAAACCTTTTGAAAAAATTATTTAAAGCCCGTGTCAAATCATTTTCATAATTATCCATAGCTTCTTTGGTTAATTTAGCAGTGACTGCAAAATACCATTAATTTTTTTTTTCCTTTTTCCCAGTTTTCTTTTTTCAACCGTCCGATTCAAGTTGGACAGGACTATTTGGTACAAGTTGTGTCAGTGCTACCAAATTACCAGTCAGAATTAGCCATTTGCTTCAGCACCCCCTTTACCCCGACAAATGTTTTAACTGTGAAAATAATTGAGAATTAGCTGACTGGAAGCACTATAATTGAGATAATCATGGTCTACATCTAGTGCTATAAAATGGTAGATAAGCTGTACATTTATCTAATTAACACATTTTTATAATACTCCTTATTTGCACGAGTACACTGAAAAGCCAAGGCCGTTTCTGACAATGCTGTTCATATAATAAAATCTCACTAAGCAATAAACAGAAAAATCTGATCTTTCCAGCAAAACCTATGACCCTAAACGGTAAATAAGCCACTTGCCACCTTGTGAGAAAAGGAGGTTAAATGGGAGGACAGGAAATCTAATTTTAATCTATTTTATTAAACCATTAAAGCTTTTTCTGCATATTGCAATGCCATGCTCTGTTGATGAGAGTAACTTTTTAAACAAGCTAGAAGTGAGAACTAGCAGTAGGGTGCACACAAACTGCAATCTTACCTGATTTTGCTGCTTTTAGTAATAAGGTTACTATTAGAAGTAGGGTGAAATCAGATATATTTAATATATAGCTTTCTTGCCTTTTATAAAACAAAATCCCCAACAAATGATACATTTTTGAAATCTTCAATTTTGACTATATACATGTGGATGACAAATGTCATTATCATATTCTAAAGAAGCATGGCTTAGCCTTTTGTCAAAACTGAATAAAAAACATTTTTAATTATATGAGGTAATTTAAGAGACACATTTTTATGGTTTAGGCCTTTTCTTTTATCCTCAATGACACATTTGAAAAGTTTTTTATTTGTAGCTTACTTATTCATGACATTATTAAATCAGATTTCGATATAATTCTTTTTCATTATAATTTAGTCTTTTCTAAAATGGACTATGAACAGATTAAGTAAACAAAAAACAATATATAGTATAAAACCACCACTAAAAGGTAAGCACCTGTACGTTTTATAATTGATTTCTTGCAGTAGCAGGATAATACAGGATTTAAAAATAAGCATCAACATCAGTCTGTTAAATTATATGAACACAGTGCACTAAGTAAAAAAAAAATGCATACTAAATAGGAAACCTAACATTCTATACTTCCCAGTCTACCTTATTCTCTTGCTTCTAAAGATTTCCAATAAAAGCAGCATTTAATGTGCCTAAAATCACCCAAAATTAATCAGTACATGGTTGGGGTGTTTCATGGAATCATTCGTGCATCCATTATATCCCTTCACTTTTCCTCACTCAACTTATTTTAAGGTTGTCCCAGTTAACCGGGATCAGGGTTCATGGTTTATTCTCATTGTCACGGACAATGAAATGTGCACAAATGGTTTGGTAATCTTGAAAAAGATTAAATTATAACCATATGTACATGATTAGAACTATCTTTATACTTATTTTACACATTTTATGCATATACAGTATGCTTCATAAATATGTGAAATATATTAATTATGATGATTAAAAAACTAGCCAAAGCTTCATGTCATTTTTTTCTACCTCAAGCTTTTTGGGGTCAACATCCTGTTTGATGCTGACCACACCCACTTATATGATGTCACATTAATTAATTCATTTATTACTATCAAGCAGTTCCACTGTGAGTAGCATAAGCTTTGACTTTCACTTATCAGGCCAGAAAAAAATTGCTGCTAAGATTAACTGTACCAATTTATCTGATGTCCCAATAAACCTTAATTCTCTTTTTATACAAAATACACCTAGTCATGCAGTGTTCACAAAAATCTTTTTAATATTTGAAATCGTTTTGACAGGGGCTTTAAATGATATCAAGATTTTCATACGATGATGAAAGGATAAATGGGCTTTCCTATAAATCTGTCTGTTATAGTCTAATTTATTGAGATAAAAGTTTGTTACATTATTACTTGACTTGCTCAGTAGATTTCACTTGAATGCAGAAATGTAAGGTTATCAGGATGCTGTGTTTCAATCTCATCTTTAAAAGAGATGTACATAACACTACTCAATTAATGAAAAGATGGGAATGCAGATCCACTGCTGGAAGAACTGTTAGATATGCAAAATGAACACTGCAAGGAAAAATTTAAATTATTTTATTTAAGACCAGTAGAAAAGTGACAAAAACTAAAGCACATTGGATAATTTTGAGGATTCAAAATGTTGCTTTAAGATCTAAAATGAATTAATTTATATATTTTAGATAAAGCACAAGTATCTATTCTTTACTACATTCTTTACTACATAAGGCTTTAATTTGTTTATCTTTAGTTCTACAGTTTTGCCCTTTTATCTCAACTGATTTTGGTTTAGGATGGCTGGGTTTTGGTTAAAGAAAATCACAGATTAGATCTGTTCTGACTGGTGCTAAGGGCACATTGCCATAAGCTTTTTAAAAATGATTTTACAAAACATGTTACAGAACATTTTTTGTACTGTTTTTCAAGGTCAATATTAGAACGTTACCTTGGTGGAGGATGTACAGAGATAATATGTACAGAGTAAAGTGTGGAGCTCTTACCTAGGGTTTTTTGATTCTTTGACGCAGGTTCTTACAAATAAATGTAACTTTTTTTATTTCTTTCGGTCTCTGTTTATTTAGCATCGTTGTAATACCAAATCTGTTAACATATTTGAATTATTTCTGATGGACTCCCTGTAATTAATAAAAATGTTGAGTAATAAAAGTTTATGATGGAAGCAGTTCTGTGATTTGTCACATATTGCTTTGCTCTGAACCACAGTGAAAGTGTAGTTCAAAAGAACAAATGTGTAACTAATATGTTGTGACGTTAGTATCATAAGGTTGTATCTGTCATTCAGTTTTAACCCAGATAAAACCTCACAATAGTAAGGTCACAATGTGGCATGTGGTGTGGTACCTTTACCAAAGACCACTATGCTGATTAACCTTTGCCATAGTCAGTGATAATCGTTTGTTATATTATGTAGGAATACTTAAAGCAAATGATTACATTATGTGGGGGTGGCAGGGTAAGCGAGGGTTTTGTGTGTGTGTGTGTGTGTGTGTGTGTATATGTATGTGTTTTATTATATTTTTTAATGACAGTGACACTGTCAAATACTGTCAATGTTGTTATAGTTGTTACAGCAACTGTCTAGTGTAGTGATAAATTATGTCACAATAAACCTTTCTTAAAACAGATCATCAGTAGCATCAGTATTTTTATAACTATTACAGACACTGGGTGGAAGCAGCTGATAAATTATTTATAATTATAAATAATTTTTTTGTGTTAGTCTGTTTCAAAGACATGAAAAAAGTATCATTGTACTCAGTTTTTCAAACCTATATAATGTTCCCTATAATCAAACCTATATAATGTGTATTGAGGAAAAAAAGCAAGGGTGGACAAATCATAAGCCCAGACACCAGAGACACAACAGCTTTCATACCCAGGCATGAAACTGCTTAAATTAATTTATATCATTATTATTCATTGTTTATTTATACTCTTATTTTATTCATAGTTGCCCAGCAGAAATCAGACAAAATCGATATTTATGCAGTGCTAAACATATGCTCCACACTTGGGTTATGCACCTTTATGCTATAACTATAGTGCATGCTTCTGAGTCCAACCACCAGCTGCACTAGACATGTTGTCTGGGGCTCAGTCTGGTTGACATTAGAATAGTTTTAAGTAGGTGAATTAATTAGTGTGCATGGATGACGGACAACCTATTCAAAATCAGGAACATGTGGAAACACTGATGAAACAACACAAAATAAAGTCCAGCACAAAGCTGTCATATATTGCTCCTGTTTCATACATGCTGTCACCTTGCAGTTAAACATACTGAAAGAAAAGAAAGATGGTAACCAGATTCAGTTAATGTATTTTAAATACAATGTGAGGACAGAACACCAAATCTCATGCCTGAATTGTTTGCCAACTCAAGCTGACAGAAAGGCCACAGTAACTCAGATAACCAAGCTTTACCATTGTGATCAGAAAAACATCTCAGAATACACAATACTTTGAACCTTGAGGTGGATGGGCTACAACAGCAGAAGACCACATTGTGTTCCACTTCTGTCAACAAAAAACATAACGCTGAGGCTGCAGTGGGCACAGGCTCACCAAAACTGGACAGTTGAAGACTGGAAAAACGTAGCCTGGTCTGATGAATCTCGATTTCTGCTGAGGCACACAGATCGTAGGGTCAGAATTTGGCGTCAACCTGCCTTGTGGAAATGGTTCAGGCTGGTGGAGGTGATGTAATGGTGTGGGGAAAGTTCAGAGATGGTTCAGGCTGGTGGAGGTGATGTAATGGTGTGGGGAAAGTTTTCGTGGCACACTTTGGACCATGAACACACATCTGGAGTAGTGGGCAGCCTTTTTTGCTGCAGCGCCCGGGGAGCAGTTGGGGGTTCACTACCTTGCTCAAGGGTCTCACCTCAGTCGTGGTATTGAGGGTGGAAGAGAGCGCTGGTCATTCACTCCCCCACCTACAATCCCCGCCGGCCTGAGACTTGAACCCGCGACCTTCAGGTTCACCTTCGGGTTACAAGTCTGTCTCTCTAACCATTAGGCCACGACATAGTTAAGCACTATGAGATGCGAGCTTGCGAGCTGTTCAATGGTGTCGCTACATTCATCCACTAGGATGTAATGAAATGTCATGCTAAGTGCCAGACATACCCACATGCCAGTTAAAGGGTGGGTAACTGTTTACACCTGTATCCTTGAGTATTTTTTAGCTAATTTAGAATTAGTGAAGTCTGTGCATAATCTTGAGTATGTGTCTAGCATAAGGTGTAGAAGAGTGCCCAGAATTCCATCCCACTCCATCTAAAAAGTTTTTTATTTAAATTGTGATGCCAAGAAACTAATAATTAAATTGCTAGACTTGGAAAAGAGGGAGAAAGTACAGCTTACATTTACCTGATTTGGCAGATGCTTTTATCCAAAGCTACTTCCAAGTGCAGGAAAGCAAAGCAGCCAAAGAACATTTTAAATCACTGTCCAGTTATAATTGCTATCAAAATTATTTGTAAAGTGTTAGATTTTATATTTCATTTTAGGAATATTTAATGTTTTATTCTCATCAAAAGCCTTTTTTCCCTATTTTTGTTGGAAAACCAAAACCGCTGTTTTTGGCCATTTTCAGCTGAAATATTTTGGTGGCAATAAATGTACAGTAGTTAACTGTTGATAGATACTTAGTAGTTAAGGATAGATAAGTCAGACATACACTGATAGACTTTGACATTAATAAACTAAAAATGTCTCCATTTCCATGACAGAAAGTGAAAGCATCATATCAGGGCATATTTCAAGCAGAGAGTTAAAACACCTGCGCAACTGTCCATCATTCTGGATTTACCTGTTGAGGGTCATCTGCCGTTTTTATTAGGGGAAAAAGAAGACTGCTCTTTTGGCATATTTATGCATTCCACTGTTAAAGTGAGAATTTCCTACGCAAAATGTTTAAAGGTATGAAATTGTCTTTTTTTTGTATTTTTCATCTCACCTGCACCTCCCCTGCAATTCCTTCCCTAGTGGGGTGCACCCCACAGTTTGAATACCTCTTTCCTGGACAATCACATGTTTGTGAAGGTACAAAAATGTGAATTTCATCATTCCTCAGTCTGATTCCTCTGATACATCCTCGGGTTGAAATGGATCTGTCAGAGCTAAAAGTGGTGACAGAATGGCCCCAGTCTTGCACCACAAAGGCGCTACAAAGGCAAGTTGTTAAAATGGAGAGAAGAAGCCAACCAAGCCTTCAGAAAACTCAAGGAGTGGTTCACAATCCCAACAACACAATTTTTAACATCAATTTTAACATTTGTTGATCGTTTCTCCAAGCTCCCCAAGCTCACCACAGCCATACAAACTGCATAGGTCATCTTGAGGGAAAGGCTTAGACACTATGGTCTCCCTGAAGATGTATTCTCTGACAGAGGGGTCCAGTTTACCTCGTGAGTCTGGCAAGCATTTAATGCACAACTTAACATAAATGTCAGCCACCCACAGTCCAATCGCCAGGTTGAACACTTAAACCAGGAGATCAGGAGGTTTTTGAGAACATGCTGTTACCGTCCATGGGCAAAGTATGCACAAGATGTTAATAATAAGGAATTAAAGAAATAAGGACATGAGAAATATTATAGCATTTTGTTATAACACCTCACTGAAAATGGCAGATGAAAATATCAAGCAAGAGCTGGTTGTTCTGTCTGCTTAAATTTGTCTTAGGGTTTCTTAACTCTAATAACAAATGAAAACAGATGTAACAAAATCAAAAACATTTTTAACTAAATGTCAGTGGTTGACCTACTAGTTGAATAAAGAAGAACAAAATCAGATTATAATTGGAATGGGGCCTACTGTGCATCCCCATAATGACATTTGTCAGTGTGCAATCAATAATTGTGTAATTATTGGTGGATAAAAAGTGATATACTATGTTCAAAACATCAAATTGATATGGTAGATTTTCTTTTTCTTATGAATTATGAAAAAATACTGCTATCTGACAGGTTTACAGAGTCAGAATTGGATTATGCAATGCTGGAGAGCAGTGAATATAATGCTACTACAGTGCAGATGACACTGGTAGATCTGTTTCAAATAAAATTTTAATTTAAATTGATTTCTGTTTTGCAGGCTAGACTTTTTTTTTTTATTTTTAACAGAAATTTGGCTGTTAAAAAAAATGCTGACATTCATAGTCCATTGGTGGAAATATCTCCTATAGCCTTTTTTTCTAGCTCATCTTGGATCACTGGACATGGCAGAGTGTTGCATTTGTTTTTTTTAAAAAAATGTTGCGCAATGTTGTATTCTCCCTACTGGAACCACACCAGCTTCGAAGCCCAGACAATTGATGTTGTGATGCTGTTGCCCTGCTAGACCCATGGTTAATGAGTTCATTAATTTATTAAACTCGTTTGCTTGGGTACTGAGGAGCTAGTTAGTTTATTCTATTCTTCTCAGAATAATTTTCAAACATTATTTCGGAAAACTTACCAATAATTCTGTTTAGTTGAATTAATGCTGCACTCAGGACACCTCCCTCTCAAGGCCTTGAGGTCTCTTTTAAAACCTGTGAGGACTATCTGAAGTTTTTACTGAGGAGCTAGTTAGTTTATTCTACTCTTCTCAGAATAATTTTCAAACATTATTTTGGAAAACTTACCAAGAATTCTGTTTAGTTGAATTAATGCTGCACTCGGGTCACCTCCCTCTCAAGGCTTCTTTTAAAACCTGTGAGGACTATCTGAAGTTTTTAAATTGTTTAGATTGACAGTATTAGATCCATAATGTCAAAATGTTCCTCACTGTCTTGATTAGGCTGATCAGAATTGCCTGGAAGACACATTTAATCTTTGCTTACTCTAAAAATTATATGTACTTTATTCACTTTGAAATGCTCATTTATGCATTTATCCAATCAGCCAATCATGTGGCAGCAGCACAATACATAAAATCATGCAGATACCGGTTAAGAGTATCAGTTAATGTTCACATCAAACATCAGAACTGGGGAAAAAAGTGATCTCTGTGACTTTATCTATGGCATGGTTGTTAGTGCCAGATTGTCATTTGAGTATTTCAGAAACTCCTGATCTCCTGGGAATTTCACACACAACAGTCTCTAGAGTTTACACAGAGTGGCACGAAAAACAAAAAAATCCTGTGAGCAGAGGGTCTGCAGGCTGGGAACACCTTGTTGATGAGAGAGATCAGAGGTCTATAGTAACTCAAATAAGTGGTGTTTACAACCGTGGTGAGCAGAATAGCATCTCAGAATGCATAACTGTTTGTCTGAAAGAAGGAGGTGGCATGGTCTGATGAATCACGTTATTCTTTACATCATGTGGACAGCTGGGTGCTGTGCATTGCTTACATGGCGAAGAGATGGCACTATGATGCATTATGGGAAGAAGGCAAGCTTAAACAAAAGCACCTATTTTTTGTATTGCATTTTGATACAATACAAAAGTGCCTAACCTCTGCATACTGGTTATGCAGAGACAAAACAGCTCTGACCTGTCGAGGCATGGACTCCACAAGACCTCTGAAGGTGTGCTGTGGTATCTGGCACCAAGACATTAGCAGCAGATGCTTTAAGTTGCAAGGTGGGGCCTCCATGGATTGGACTTGTTTGTTCAGCACATCCCACAGATGCTCGATTGGCTTGAGATCTGGGGAATTTCAAGGCCAAGTCAACACCATGAACACTTTGTCATGTTCCTCATACCATTCCTGTACAATTTTTGCACTGTGGCAGGGCACACATATCCTGCTAAAAGAGGCTACTGCCATTAGGGGAAACCGCTGCCACGAAGGGGTTTACTTGGTCTGCAACAATGTTTAGGTAGGTGTTACGTGTCAAAGTAACATCCACATGAAGGTCAGGACCCAAGATTTCCTAGCAGAACATTTTCCAGAGCATGACACTGCCTCTGCCGACTTGCCTTCTTTCCATACTGAATCCTGGTGCCATCTCTTCCCCAGGTAAGCAACTCACACACACCCAGACATCCACATGATGTTAAAGAAAACATTATTCATCAGACCAGGCCATTGCTCCATGGTCCAGTTCTGATGCTCACGTGCCCATTGCAGGTGCTTTTGGTGGTGGACAGGGGTCAGCAGGGGCACTCTGACTGGTCTGCGGCTACACAGCCCCATATGCAGCAAGCTACAATGCAATGTGTGTTCTGACAGCTTTCTATCATAGTCAGCATTAACATTTTCAGCAGTTTGTGCTACAGTAACCCTTCTGTGGGATCAGATCAGATGGGATAGCCTTCGCTCCCCATGCACATCAGTGTGCCCATTGGGGGCCCATGACCCTCTCGCCGGTTCAGTGGTTGTGCTTCCTTGGGCCACTTTTGGTAGGTATTAACCACTGCATACTGGGAACCCTGCTGGTTTGGAGATGCTCCAGCGGTCTAGCCATCACAAATTGGCCCTTGTCAAAGTTGCTCACGCTTGCCCATTTTTCCCGCTTCCAACAAATTCGACTTCAAGAACTGGCAGTCAGTTCTCAAAGTCGATTTGTTGGAAGCAGGAAAAATGGGCAAGCATATCTGAGCAAGATCTGAGCATTTTTACTGACATACAAACATTTTTCTGTAACATTTAATTTTGTGCTGAAAAACTAATGTTTGGAATTCTAAAATGTTTTGAAAGTTTATATAATATATACAGTCGGCATATACGGAAGTATTTGGACAATGACAGAGTTTTTGTGATTTTGCCTTTATACACCACCACAATGGATTTGAAATAAAAC
>CM075026.1:4465068-4476918 GCA_037576675.1 Pangasius sanitwongsei | reverse complement strand
GGCCAGGCCAAGTGATTAGGACACCTGATTCTGATCATTTGGATGGGTGACCGAATACTTTTGATAATATAGTGTATATATATATATATATATATATATATATATATAAACAACACTGATTACCTCAAACATAGCTTGAAATAGCTCTGAAGCAGATGGACTACAGTGAGGTGCTGTAATGTGCTGTAATTATAATTTAGACTCATTTAAAGGTAAGAGGTACAGTATAACTTTGTTTACTGTTCATTCTGTGGGTATCCATATTGATTTAATATCACTTGCTGAATTTGGGGTTGAGGAGACTGTCCTGAGTTCCCAAGTAAAAATTCCAAGTTAAGGCAGTGTTTTCTTTGTAATTGGATGTTGGAGTTACAAATTACAACCTTGAGTTCAATGCACCATGACGAAACTGGCAAATAAGCTTAATTTCATTTCATGCCAACTTCAGCTTCATTGCTAATATAAAGATTAATTACAACCATTTTTAAAGTAGGTTAAGGGAAAATAAAAGTATGTTAATTGAGTTGCTCATTATAAACAGTTACCAGATGTTGCAATCAGTGATTGATCTTACAAATCTACAAAGCTAATCACCATTTCTGTGAATTGATGTCATTGCTACAATTGACAATTCAGTTGCTTTCAAATTCTGAAGGCATCTCAAGACTTGTCTATATAGCTTCAATTCTTTATGTTGACAAAAAGACATGTAATAAACTCACTTTTGTTCAAACTGATATGGAGCAAGAAACCAGTGTGTGTTAAAAGGGAAAAAGAAATGGAAACTACTCAGAGGGTGGCGTCAATGGTTTCAGAGATTATGATACATCTAACCAAGTCTCTAAAATTAATTGGATTAAACATTATTTGTTTGGAGACAATTCTTTATTGTTTTGTGCATTTAAAAATACAGAGGATATTTTTACTTGCTTGTGTTTGAAAATGTGTTTTATAGACTCAACCTCCTGTTGGAGTTTTCACAAGCATGCTTTAGAGCTTTGGAGTTAGTCATTTGAGCACAATTTCTCTCCCCACATCTGCATATTGTCGAATAATTAGTGTAATCAGTATAGGAATTAATATATATTTAAGAAAGTATTGCTTGATAAAGGAATGTTTATCTTGGATTTGTTGAAATATAATGGAAATATAATCATTGTATTAACTTTTGTAATTACTAATATACATAATATTAAAAAAGATATTGGTGCGTTCTGTTAGAACAAACGTATAACTGCTTTGGTTTGTGTATCTCTTACATGGAACGTATGAATGTTGTTAAAATATTTTACCCCAAATTACTCACCTTCTAGTAGTTCATTGTATATAACATTTTTCAAGCAGAACAGTTAAATTGTATTGGTGGTGTTGATTTGTTAACTAAAACAAATATTTTTATATTAAAATGTCCAAAAAATATTTTCCTGCATATGTAAAATGGAATTTGCTTTCTGTATTCTATCTCTGGTCCAATACATTTTTCTTCCAAACAAGGTAAAAGGTAAGGTAAAATTTTGCACATAATATCTGATCTGAGAATTTAAAACAGGTGTTTCATCAAAGTATACTTTGGCTATAATTCTCACCCAGAAACTTTAGGTAATGCATTTTGACAAGATTCTTTTAAAGGGTTTCTTACATTTTTAGTCTCTTACATTTTTTGCTTGTTCATTTAGATGACACAAATAATGATTTTGTTTGGTTGTGATGGCTGTAATCAGTTGTGCTGTGCAGTAGGGCTTATTTTGAATTCATGTTCTATGAATCTATTAAAGATATGAAAGATATGAAAAACAACTGATATCTCCTTTTGAGGCAAATTATTAATTTATGATTTTTACCCTTTTTATTAAATTATGCATTTATGTAACATTTATTTATTTATCTTAATTATGTAATTATTAAAACATTAAAAAAATTGTGTGGTATTTTATGACTGGGGCTTTCATTTTGAAGAATGAGAAAATTCCACCTTCTGAATCAGATTCACCCAGTGAAGACCTTTTCTGCCCACCACGGGGGCTTTGTGGGACTGCTACTGGGAAAGTTTCTTGTTGTGAATTGCTATGAATCAACAATTCTTACACACTGTCCAAAAATTCTTTGTAGCAACATTGCTTTTCACAAAATGCATCATTGACCAGAAATGCCATTTTGAGAGTTGCAAGCATCACGTCTTTGCACGCAAGAAGAGTCTTGCAGGACCATTTCTTGCTGTGAAATAATGTTTCTAACACACTAACAAAAAATGCTTAGTAGCCACATTGTTTATCCTAAAATGTAGAATTTGAACAGAAAATGACAAAGAGAAAAAAAGATGTGTAAGAAAGCACTCATCAAATTAGCTTGAAAAGAGAGTTTTTTTTATCACATCATGAAGTGCTCACAAACATATGTACTTAAATGTTGAAAATGCAGTTTTGAGAGTAACAAGCATTCTTTTGTAAGAATCTTACTTTGCAAGCAAGAAAGGACTTTTAGGAGCATTTCTAGCCATGCAATGATGTTTTTGACACATTAATAAAAAAAATGAGCAACACTTTGCTATACTGTTCGAGTTCATAGATAACTATGCAGGAACTAAGCAGGAAAAATTTAACAAACAATAACATTACCACACCATTTACTCATGTAAAAACACTAAAGGTGAAAAGAATTGTGTAAATTTGTTATAGCTCATACTCTTAGAACAGGCCTAGTTAATCTGTGACAATCCAGAGCCAAGGCCAGGGAGCAGACAAACAGGCTAAACCGACAGCTGCTCTGAATCGTCACTCAGGTTCCACTATATTGAGACTGTGTCTGTTCCCCAAGTTAAACAAAAAAATAAATACTCAGAAAGTTTGTTTTAGTAACCTAATTGACATAAAATTAGATAATACTGAATGCACAGCCAGCATCTTTATTTGAAACTAGAACTGTTATACATTAGATCTCTTACATCTAAAGCACGTATTGTTAATGAAATTATTACACGTATTGTTAATGAAATTATTATTATTACTATTATTATATTATAGTAATAATTATTATTATTACTTATCTGTGTTATTAATGTACTGAGTTTAACAGAAACATGGACCAAACGAGTATGTAGCATTAAATGAAGCTAGTCCTTCCATATACAGTTATATACCTAACTGGCAGAGAAGGAGGTGTCACAGTTATTTATAAAATAAATGATAAAATAAGTGTCACACAAAAACCTAGACATAAATTCAATGCAATTGAAATTCTTTATACGAACATATGTAACCATAAAAAATAAGTCTACCCAGTCGATTCTGCTAATTATTATTTACAGACCCCCAGGTCCATATTCTGAATTCCTTTGTGAATTTGCAGATTTCATCTCAAACCTGGTTATTTAATTGTTGGAGACTTTAATGTTCATTTTGATAACCTGGAAGACCCTCTGAGAACAAAGGTTGTGTCCATTCTAGATTCACTAGGGGTTAATCAACATTTAATAGGACCCACTAATAATGATGGTCACACTCTTGATCTAATACTAACATTCAGATATAATAGAAAATATAGTCACATTTCTTTGTCTGAAGCTATCTCAATTCTTTATCTTGTCTCATTAAAAATGTATCAGTCATAATATATGCACCTTGCAATGCTACCGTGCCAAATGTACATTCATGTCAGCTAATGCACATAGTTTTATCTCAGATAATCTCCCAGAGCTATAAATATTGATTGGATCACCATCTGACCCTGAACTTGATCAGGCGGCTGAATGCTTTTGTCAACATTCTGCTATACTCTAAGTAATGTAGATCCACTTAAAAGAAAAATAATTAGAGAGACTAAAAACTAGCACCCTGGCATCACTAGCATCACACACACCTTGAAAATTATAATGTAAGTGGTGTAACTAAATTAGCAGTATTCCAAACAGCATGGAAGGAGTCTACTGAGCTATAGAAAACTTCTTAGTGGTGCTAGATCAACATATCTCTCCACCCTAATAGAAGATAACAAAAATAATCCTAGATCTTATTTAATACACTAGCAAAATTAACTAGGAATAAGACCACCACAGAAGCATGCACACCATCAATATATATTATAGCGATGACCATGAATTTTTTCAATTGCAAAACTGAAATTATCAGGCAAAAAATTCATAAATAATAAATTTGACAATGCAATAACTAACCATGTATAACTATATCAGATCAGTGATTAGAATGTTTTACTCCCCTTCGAGAAACCGAACAAATTTTACTAATGTACTCATCAAAATCATCAACTTGTGTAGTAGATCACTCAACCACATTTTCATCAAACAGATAATAACAGAAGCAATTGAATCTCTTCTAAAAATAATTCATTCTTTAGTACTGGTTATGCACCTGAATCTTTTAAACTAGCAGGTATCAAACCCCTGATTAACTACAAGATGGTGCCGGTGAGGTCGGCTGCCATCAAGACTGCTCCAACCACACTTTGTTTTTGTATATTTTTTGCACTTCCCCTTAGTTTAACCTCTTTCTTTTCACCACGGCTATCCCCAGATAGGATAGAAACAGTCTTATTTCTATTGGTTTACAATCCACTCACCTATCACCATTTTTAACACCAGATCCATGCTGGCCAAAGGACGTGACCTGAAGCAGCGGCCCCAAGGGAAACAAGCTGACGTCAGGAACAGGCTAAGGGCTTGTGAACACCGTGCTCCCCTGCCTAGCTTCCTGCTAGCCAACATCCAGTCTCTGGAGAACAAGCTCGATGACCTCAGGGCCAGGGTTAATTTTCAGAGAGACATTCGGGAGACATCCAGCCGGCCTCGTTCTTCTCGGTTGACCACATGGACAGAACAATGGAGTTGGGGAAGTCAAGGGGAGGTGGAGTGTGTCTGATGGTAAACAGCAGCTGGTGTGACAGCGTGAGCATTGTTCCTCTCACACGTTCCTGCACACCCAACCTGGAGCTCCTGACCAGCAAACTTCCATTTCTATCTTCCTCTGGAATTTACCTCGGTCATAGTCAGTGTCGTTTATATTCCACCTCAGGTGGACACGGACACTGCCTTATGTGAACTACATGAGGCTCTCACTCAACATAAAACTCATCACCAGGATGTTGCACTCATTGTGGCAGGGGACTTTAATAGTGCCAATCTCAAATGCACAGTGTCAAACTTCCACCAGCACATCACCTATCCCACCAGGGGCGAAAGGACAGCTACAAGGCACAGTCTCAACCACTGTTTGGGAAACTGAACCATTCTGCCATCTTCCTCATGACTAGATACAAAGGCTGAAACAAGAAGTTCCAGTTCAGAGGGAGGTCACATGCTGGACGGACCAATCAGTCCAATGCAGGACACACTAGATCAGGGGTTTTCAAACTGGGGTCCGCGGACCCCAGGTGGGCCGCCAGAGGGCGCTAGGGGGTCCGCGAAAAACTTGACAAAAATGTAAAAAATTACATGATTTACTTAAGATTTTGTTTTAAATAATTTATTTTTTATCCTAAGGCTATTAATGACCAAATTTATATATAGTTTTGTGATTTATATGAGTGGATCCTTGTAATGTATTTATCCCAAAATACTTTTTTTTTTTTTATCATTTTGCATTTTACAGTAGGCTAATTTGAACGGAGCAATTAGCGGCTGTTTACGTGCTCTACAAATGATGGAAAGATTTTTGAAGAATCCCGATCCTGCAAGCAGTTCGTGTAAATCTGATGAAACTAAGGCGGACAATAAGGCAAAAACTAGAAAATATGACAAATCTTACATTGCGTTTGGTTTTACCTGCATGTTAAAGCAGGGAGTCGAGAGACCGCAGTGTGTTCTCTGTCAAGAGATTCTTTCCAACGAGTGCATGAAACCATCCAAGCCCAAACGACATCTACAACAGAAACATCCCAATGAGGCAGGAAAATCAACTGACTATTTCAAACATCAGGAGCTGTGCTTGGCCCGGCAGTCTAGTATTTTTCGGCAGCAAGCATCAGTCCCTGAGAGGTGTTTAAAAGCATCATATTTGGCATCCCTCCACATTGCGCGTGCTAAGAAGCCGCACACAGTTGGCGAAGCATTATTTTACCAGCTACTAAAGACATCGTCAGGGAATAATTTGGAGAGGAAGCAGCACGAAAGGTAGATTGTGTGCCTTTGTCGGACAATACAGTGAGCAGACGCATAGGTGAGATGGCCAATGATATTGCGTCGCAACTTTTAGAACAACTGCAAGCCAGTGAATACTTTGCGCTGCAGTTGGATGAAAGTACTGATGTAGCGAATCAAGCACAGCTAATGGTCTATATACGTTTCCTCGGTAAGGACAAATTTATCGAGGAAATTCTCTTTTGTAACCTTGAAGGCAGAACCACGGGGCAGGACATCTTTAATATGATGGGTCAGTTCATGACAGACAATTCAATAGACTGGTCTCGCTGTGTTGGAGTGTACTGACGGTGCTGCCGCTATGACCGGTAAGCGCAGCGGCGTCTTGACTCTGATCAAAGAGAAAGCCCCCGACGCTGGTGCCACACACTGTATGCTTCACCGTGAGGCTCTTGTGTCCAAACGCATTGAAGATGATTTGCATCAAGTGCATATTGTAGTAATCCAGCTAGGAACTTAGCTTAAGCCTTCGCCGGGAGTGCACAGAAGAAAAAGAGGGGCGTGCTTGAGAGAGCAACCACACCTTCATCTCCACAATAATACGTCATCATTACAATATGTCTTTACATTACAAAATTTTTGTTTACGTGTTTATAGCCTACTTAAAATACATAGCCTTTATATTTCAGGCAAGGGGGTCCCCTGCAAGGAATCATCATATTTGGGGGTCCATGAACTTAAAAAGTTTGAAAACGCCTGGACTACAGTTCATTTAACTAGAGCATTTAACACTATGATTCCCTCCAAACTCACCACCAAGCCCTTCCCCGTGTCAGTGGCTCTCCAACTTCCTGACAGACAGACCATAACCAGTATGGGTGTCAAGTCAAGTTTATTTATATAGAACATTTAAAACAACATGAGTGCTGACCTCGTCAGAAATAACAGGAAATAAAAATACATTAAAATGGTAATAAAAATACGATTAAGAATGGAAATACATATAGAAGCAAATAATTACTATAAGAAAACAAACCAGATATAACTAAGCCCAGAAAATAAGCAGCTACACAGTGGCAAAAAAAAAAAAAAAAAAAAAAAATTAAAAAGGGCAAATTATAGATAAGCCTGAGAGAAAAGATAAGTTTTAAGGGATAATTTAAATTAATGTATTGTAGGGAGGATCTGACAAAGAAGGGCAAACTATTCCAAAGCCTCTGTACCATCAGAGAAAAGGGCCCATTGCCTTTGGTTTTTAATCGTGTCTGGGTAACCTGATAGGTTAGTAATATTTGAGAAGAAGATCACTGGGAAGAGTGAAGGAGATCTGAAATGTATATATGAGGTGAGTCCATGCAAGGCTTTAAAAACAAACAGTAAAATCTTAAAATCAATTCTATATTTCACCAGTAACCATGGAGTGAAGCTAAAATGGGTGATAAGAGCAAAATAAAAATGAATGATAACAGCAAACTCCTGGGTAGGAATGCTATCTAATCATGGTGTGTTTGCCATACTCCCCTTATTTTTGTTGATTTTATTGAAAGGGGTAATGGTCACTGGAACTTCCTTCTCATTTTAATACAGAACACTATTGTTGAACACTATTGTCAACATAGTGTTCTCACCAGTTATATCTGATGGAATTATATGTTACTTTAACAATTACTGTTTCCTGATAGGAAATTGATTCCCAAGCACCATTTGATGATACACTATCCCAGATGTATTAAGAAAATTGGGCCTCTTATCCATATGTGGTGCATGTGATTTGAGGCCATACACAGATATTTCAAATGGTCTAAGAAATTTTTCAAAAATTTAACAAAATCTTAGTAAGGCAGCAGCAGTGTCAATTGGCTTTTCACTATGAGAATTATTGTTTCAAATAATTTGAATTTAGCCCTGTAAAAGTAAAAACCATTTGTAATTTGAATGGTGGGAAAATGCTTAGCCAGATATTAAATTTAGAGCCATTTTCAGGTGTTTCAACTACTAACTGGGTTTGACATTATGGTACTGATCATCAGGTTAATTTGTTTTTATGTACTGGAACATCTTATAATCTCCCTGTGTTTAAAAAGATCTTTATTTAGTCTGTAATGTTGATACACTGTACTTTGACGACCATGTAAAGTATTTATGAGCTGCATACTCTATAGAAGAATTGAAAGGAAACTTTTCTGTCATCTATACTAATCAGCTCATTTACTTTAAACCGTTTGATAAGAAATACTCTAATAAGATTGATAACACAGCATAGATAGTGCCATATTGTGACATTTTAAAAACAGATTGTTAAATATTTTACAATTACAATTAATGTGATGCACATGTTTTAAAAATAAAAATGTTTTTTCTAAAGTTCCAAAGCTAATGTATTACATAGTGCAAATACAGATAACACTAAAACAGTTTTGGAAATTACATTTTGAGTGAATTCATTTCTAACAACCCAGACCAGGGTAAAACTTGTTTATGAACATAAAACAAAAAATAAAGTTGTATTGAAAAGATCATGTTACCACAGTTTTCTAAAAGTTTTTTAGAATTTGTACAAGTACAGGTAATTTGTACAAGTACACGTAATGCTACATCTAAAAAAAAATTTTTTTTACCTTTTTGACCCTTTTTATAAGTTTGCCTAGACTGGGGAACAGGGGTATATTAACTGCCTGTTGATTCAAAATTTATAGGATATATTTTATATTATACCTATATACAAAAGGAGAAAATTCAGAATTATATCTGAATTACATTTATTAGAACATTGTTTAAAAAAATTGTTCAATAAAAGTGTTCACTGAAAATGCATTTGGTTATTATTCATCTAGTCCTTTCTCAATCATTGACTGTGCAGCATTAGAGGATTCTTCAATACTGGATTCTTTGATTCTTCCAGTTTCTGCCAGGTTGTCCAGGTAGCTGTGGATTAAAAAGAAGTTTATTTCTATAAATATTTAAATAACCAAATGAAATACATACATGTCAAACATATAAAGGTATGTGTATATATAATAATATACACAGCACACTAACACTTACCAAGTGATATAAACCTAGAGCAGGGCTACTCAATTTTGGACAGCTAATGTGATGTGTACTATACAGTACGCTTCTGCCCCGAGAGCAGCATACAGTACACTAATAATAACACACTAATATGAACCTATACACCTTTTTATAAGTTTAACAACCTAGAGCAGGGCTACTCAATTTTGGACAGCTCAGGGGCTGCACACTAATAATAACACACTAATATAATATATACAGTACACTTCTGTTTATATATACAGTAGTATATATACACAGAAGTGTACTGTATATATTACTGTGTTATTATTAGTCTAGGGGCGCTTCTGCCCCGAGGGCTGCATACAGTACACTAATAATAATAACACACTAATATGAACCTATACAGTACGCTTCTGCCCCGAGGGCAGCATATAGTACACTAATAATAATAACACACTAATATGAACCTATACAGTACGCTTCTGCCCCGAGGGCAGCATATAGTACACTAATAATAATAACACACTAATATGAACCTATACAGTATGCTTCTGGCCCGAGGGCAGCATACAGTACACTATGTAATAATAACACACTAATATGTCAAGTCAAGTCAAGTGGAGTTTATTGTCATTTCAGCCATATACAAGTACATAGTGAAACGAAACAACGTTTCTCCAGGACCAAGGTGCTACATAAGACAAACACAGAACAACACAGAACTACAGGGACTACATAATATGAACCTATACAGTACGTTTCTGCCCCGAGAGCAGCACAAAGTACACTAATAATAATAACACACTAATATGAACCTATACAGTATGCTTCTGCCCCAAGAGTAGAACACAGGACCCGCTGACTTTTAAATGACAGAAAAGCCTGTTAGAATCTATTACCCCTACGAGGAACTGTAGTGCTGTTTTATAAAACAGTTTCAGTTTTAGTACTCTCCATGGAATATTTGGACGGAGAATCGAAGTACAGTGCGTTTTTGTAGTAGCCAATTATCTCGTTAGCTAAATAGGTAGCAAACGCTGGCCAGCTAATATAACCTGATCTACACAGAAATATGATTATTTACATTAAAAAGCATAATTGGATAATAAAATGTGAAAAATTTAAAATAGTGAAAAATAATGTTTTAAAAGTCATTATTCATTAAATACGCAATAGCACAGGTTCCTTAATAAACCTCTATGTACTGACTCAAGTGTGCGCTTTGCTCTCTGAAAACGCTATTTAGGGAAAGTGGTTTTTCTAACAAACGCATATATGCACGAGCATGAAATACTATTCAATGACAATTTTTGACATGTTTATGATGACAAATGGTATGAAATATAATTGGTTATTTTAAGGTGCATAATTTGATAATAAAGTGTAGAAAATATCAAACTCGTGGAAAATAATGTTTAGAAAGTCATTATTCATCACATATGCACTAACCCTCTGATTTATTAACAAACTTCTGTTTTGACATAATTGTGCGCTTATGTAAATAGCATGACATACTATTCAACGACATTTGTCATGTTTTCACGATTTTATTTTTTTTTCACACGTTATTATCAAATTACACAGAAAAATTTGCAAACACAAACGAACTCTTTGAAAGTGTCTATGTGGGACCACTCCCAGTAGTTTTAACACTTTTTAAACTGTTTGCACATTTACACTGCAATCGAGATAATATTTATTCTGTGCATAGATAAAATTTAACACTACCCAACACTAAGCAGTGTAAAATATACACTAACCCACTGATTTGTTAACAAACCTCTATGTTCTGACACAACTGTGCGCTTTGCGAGTTGAAAACGCTATGTAAAGAAGATGAAACACTAATGAATGACATTTGTCACGTTTTCACGTTTCATTTTAATTTTAAATAAATTTTACACTGGTATGGGTTGTTAGAAATGAACACACCCAGAGTGTAATTTGTAAAACTTCAGTTTAGTGTTATATGTTACTTGAAAACTCCAGCTTAGTGTTATATGTTATATATATCACTTCGTAATACAATGGCAAAGAAAGACAGTTAAATAATACTTATTTTTATTTAAAATTTTAAAATGTAACAATATGGCACTCTGTTATCAATCTCTTAATGTCAAAATGTCTTATCAAACGGTTTAGAGTAAATGAGCTGATCAGTACAAATGACAGAAAAGTTGTCTTTCAATTTCTCAATACAGTATGCATTTAAGTGCATTTAAGTGAAAACTCCAGCTTAGTGTTATATCACTTCGTAATACAATAGCAAAGAAAGACGAAGAATAAAAATAATACGTATTTTTATTTTTAAAATATGTGCACAACAATATGTGCACAACATTAATTGTAAACACATTTAACATTTTAAAATGTAACAATATGCCACTATATATACTCTGTTATCAATCTCTTAATGTTAAAATGTCTTATCAAACGGTTTAGAGTACATGAGCTGATCAGTACAAATGATAGAAAAGTTGTCTTTCAATTTCTCAATACAGTATGCATTTAAGTGATCATCAAAGTACAGTGTATCCGTACTACAGGCTAAAATGAAAGTACGCTCTCCATTTATAACAGTTGGACATATATTTTTGAATATAGGGTGATAACTGCTAACCCAGTTGGCAGTTGAAGCATCCGAACATGGCTCAAAATATAATAGCTGGCTAATTCAATTCAATTCAATTCAGTTTATTTGTATAGCGCTTTTTACAATGTCATTGTCTCAAAGCCGCTTTACACAA
>CM075026.1:4439153-4450992 GCA_037576675.1 Pangasius sanitwongsei | reverse complement strand
CAATAAAAACTTTTGATTTCACCAGTTTTCTTAATTTTCAAGTCATTTTAATTTAAAGTTAATTAGAAGTAAAGGAACATTACCTAGATTTTGAAGATGATTGTACTTAAAATAATTTATCTAAATGAGCTTAAAATGCATAATGAGGTAAACCTAAATTCTTAGGTTTAAAAAGCTTAAAAAAAAGCTTTTTTTGACATGATACAGTATTTTAAGTAAAATCTTTGGTGGGGAAACTCATAAATTTGGGCATTGCCAGCTAAGGTTTTTTTTTAGATAATATTGCTTAAATTTCCATGTGGAATATGCTTAAAAAGTGGCTTGCAAAAATGATGCACTATATTTTTAAGTAAATCCAACGCATATTTTTTTACAGTGTACTCTCAGTGCAGAAAGTAAAATAAAATAAAATAAATAAAATATCTGGCAAAAAAATATACAGGTATTTACACTTATTGTACATACGGCATCAGAGAATATTGAACAGTTAAAATATTGCACTTATTTTACATATGGCCTCAAAGAATATTGCACAGTTTAAAATATTGCACTTATTGTACATATGGCATCAAAGATTATTGCACAGTTAAAATATTGCACCAACAAAGAGATATTGCAGAGTTGAAATATTGCACTTTCAGAAAATTGCACAGTTCAATTCCAAATTTCAAATGCAAAACATTTTACAGTTTGGCATGAACATACACTGTTATTTGGCATTTACAGATTGTATAGCTACAGGGTAGAAGCTATTTCTGTATCGGTTTGTCCTCGTTTTAAGGGATCTGTACCGTCTGCCTGACGGTAACAGATTGAACAAAGAGTGACCGGGGTGGGATGTGTCTTTGATTATGTTTTGCGCTTTTTTGAGGCAGCGGGAACTGTGTAGATCCTCTAGGGTGGGGAGAGGGCACCCGATGATTTTCTCAGCAGACCAGACAACTCTCTGTAGTTGTTTTTTGTGTGCTGGAGTGCAGCTGGGATGCAGAAGATAGGGATAGGTGGAGAGTAATGATTCGCTGTGGCGACCCCTGAAGGGAAAAGCCGAAACAAGAAGAAGAGGAGTGCAGCTGGGAAACCACACACAGAGGCAGTATGTGAGAATACTCTCGATGGTGGACCGGTAGAAAGACACCAGCAGACTCTGGGCGATGTTGTTCCTCCTGAGGACCCTCAAGAAGTAGAGTCTTTGCTGTGCCTTCTTCACCAGTTTTGTGGTGTTCACACCCCAGGTCAGGTCTTCCTCAATGAAAACTCCCAGAAAGCGGAAGTCTGTGACCCTCTCCACACAATCCCCGCCAATCAGTATTGGTTGAATGTCAGTTTTATTTCTCCTGAAGTCAATGACTAACTCCTTCGTCTTTGATGTATTCAGGAGCAGGTTGTTGTCTCTGCACCACTCTGCCAGTGATGCGTCACCGTTCGCAGCTCCGAGGCCGGGTCTGAAGTTGGTGAGGTGTTGGACTGCCTGCTATACCTGCCTGCAGTTTTTGCTGACCAGGTGGTGATTGATCTTCTTTCCATAGTTCGCCTTGGCTCGTCTGATGCCTCTTTTTAGGTTGGCTTGAGCTGTGCTGTACAGGAATATGGCCTACATATTTCAAGCCCAATGTCATTCCTGACTACAGGACTCTCCCCCTGAATACGTATGTTGAGGAGCTGCTCTCCGCACTTCAGCCAGAACCTGAGAACAGCTTTGGTCAGTTTTACCTTTATTTGGCTAATGTACACAGTTTGCCCATAGGATGACACTGTTGCCACTTTATATGTTCCACTTTTTACAACACCACCAGGCTCTGTTACTCAGTTGTCGTCAATGTGCAGTTCAATTGTTGCACACTTACAAGCATCAGGTCTCCCTGGAAGTACAAATGAAACAATAGTTGGTACTATAAAAGAAGTTCATAAGGATATTCAAAGCCATGCACTAGAGGCGGTGATAACAACCTTTTCTCCTGAAACCAGGGGTTCAGACTTGTGCAAGAAAATCAAGCACTGTTTTGTTCATTTAAGCAATCCTTTTTCAGCACTTAGCACAGAGGCAAAGTGACATAAATATTTTGAAACAAAAACGGAAATAGTGGAGCCTGTAGAACACGTCCTTGGTGAGAAGTTGGATATGAGCTATGATGGTGCCGCAGATGGCTGCCTTGGTGTGTTGGTGCGCTTTGTCTTGTTTTCTTTGTTAAAACAGTTTTTTTTGTGATGATACTGGGAGCTATTAACCAGAGGAGAGCTCATGAACATCAGGGCTACAGTCCATATGGATTTATTTCCCACCTTCATCAACACATCAGTGAAATTACTGGACATTCTGGTCAAAGGTGCCCTCACCTGTGCACATGCAGTGAAATGCCAGAGGACAGGGGAACATGTCTTGTGCTTCACCGAAACGTAGCTGTGTGGACTGATACTGGACTCTTTGCTGCAGCTAGCAGGATTCCACACACAGGCAAGACGAAGGGTGGAGGAGTTTGTTTTCACTCTAATAATGGCTTGTGCAATGATGTGACAGTGATTCAGCAGTACTGTTCTCTTGATCTTGACTCATTTCTCATAAACTGCAAGCCCTTCTACTCCCCACGTGAGTTCACTTCATTCATACCGTTCGGTAGGTACATTCCACCGCAAGCCAACATGCCTGTCAAGCCGCCCCATGAGATGCACTGGGACACCCTGACCACGTCATGGTCCATCTGATTCCTGCATACAGGCAGAAATTAAAGATCTCCAAACCTGTTGTGTGGACGACAAAGCAGTGGGCTAAGGCGGCTGTGGAGGATTTTCAGGCATGCTTGGACTGTACTGACTGGGATGCATACAGGACTGCTACCAACATTCTGGATGAGTACACATCAGCTGTGACATCATACATAAGCTTCTGTGAGGATAGCTGTATACCATCACGCACCAGGGTGAGTTACAATAATGACAAACCCTGGTTCACAGCCAGACTATGACAGCTAAGGCTGGAGAAGGAAGCTGCGTTTAAGAATTGTGAGAGAATCAGGTTTTAAGTGTCAAAGTACAAATTTAGCAAGGCAGTGAGAGGTACTCTGAGAAACTACAACAGCAGTTCTCAGCCAGTGACTCTGCTTCTGTCTGGAATGGGCTCAGACAGATCACAAACTGCAAACCTAAGGCCCCCCACTCTGCTAACAAGCTGCATCTGGCCAACAGCCTGAACGAGTTCTACTGTCGTTTTGAACGACAATGGGACAGTTCTGTCACCATCCACCGTTACAACATCCATCAACTCCAGCTCCAGCCCAACTTCAGCCTCACCACCCCCACCTCAGCAGGGGCTGGGACCTCTCCACAGAGGCACACTTCAACGGTCCCCTCCCCCTCCTCTCCCACCACAAGAACGACTCTCTCCATCCTAGAGAGAGCGAGATGTTAACAGAGTTGACAGAGTCAAGTGACAGAACCCACGCAAAGCAGCAGGACCAGACTCTGTCTCTCCATCCACCCTGAACTACTGTGCTGATCAGCTGTCTCCATTGTTTAGAGACATCTATAACACCTCACTGGAGATATGCCATGTGCCAGCCTGCTTCAAGACTTCCACCATCATCCCTGTCCGCAAGAAACCCAGAATCACAGGACTTAATTACTACAGACCTGTTGTTCTGACATCTGTGGTAATGAAGTCATTTGTGCGCCTCGTGCTGTGCACCTCAAATCCATCACAGACCCCCTGCAGTTTGCATACAGAGCCAACAGGTCTGTAGATGATTCAGTTAACATGGCCATCCTGATAGATTTTCCATGGTTCACTTAGAACCTCTGTACTAGCCGGGGAAGAGAGTGTCAAAGAAAAACACAAAATCAATGTTTGAGTAGTAAAGCTTTTCAAAGTTTACTGAGGCAGACAGGGACTATTTATAGTTATCTATATGCAATACATGCAAAAACAAAGGAGTCAGCAGAGACAAGAAATGGCGGCCACAAAAAGAGGAGAACCATGCGAACAATGAGTCATCAGCCAGCGGTGGAGTGTCTCTCATATGGTGAATGATATCTGTGACGTTGTGCGTGTTATCAGGAATAAAGAAACAACATGAGGTGTTAAGCATTTTAAGACAACTCCGCTCTCTGCAGTCAAAGGAGATCTAATACAAGCCTATTCTGAACAACAACTTCTCTAATAGCCTTCAGTTCCTCATTGATTAGTGAACCCTGTTCAGTGTCATTGGCTAGAGATGACAGCATATAAGTTAGGCCGTATATTTTATTCAAGGCTACTGTGCTTCCTCCTCCGTGGAACACTGACCAGCCAATTTTAGCCCCTGGAGTAGTCCAGGGGTCAGCTAGGGTATATCCCTCAAAGTGTAAGGGGAGGCTGCGCTTAAGGTAGTGCTCAGACAAAGGAGAACAAGGGCTAGTGGTGTGCCATGGGCATGGGTATGAACAGAAACACTAGCGACAATAAAGCAAGGATAACAGCACTTAGTCCAGTTCAAGTGCCGAGGTATAGACATGAGGTATAGGCCTTATTGCCGTATACCCACAAGACGGTATTGGTTGAGGTCATAAAAACTAAGGGACATTTATTAAATCATGTGAGAAGCCCGTCAGTAGAAGGAGGAAAACCCTTATCATTAATAAAGCAGGATGGGTCTGAGCCGTCTTCCAGGGCTATCATGTCTACACGAGTTTTTCCACTCAGAGTTGCCCAGGGATAACTGGTTTCTAGAGGGAAATGTGTCACCCAGCCTTTCTGTGACAATGAATACCTGTGAATTGTCCAATAACACATCAGGGGGAGGGGTGCCCCCAGGGAGACCATGACATGCATTCAGGCCAAAGTTTCAGCCAGGCACTTGGTCACTCATGTAGCCACCTGAGCGAAAAGCAGTAGTCAGCTGTAGCAGCTAGATGATTGGGGGGGGGTATGAGACAGGAAGAGCTGTTCTTCTTGACCTCCACTGCGGTATTATTGTCTAAGGGAAACGATGACCACTGAGTACCAATTATGGCAGATCCAACACGATGCATTATGAACGTCGGACAAATTGCGAGGAATTTCTAAAGAAAAGGCGCAGGCCAAATTTCCAACACACTCCTGCTGAGCCATAAGACTACATACACAGGAGTATAATAAACATGTTTGCTGAATTATTTATTTTCTTAAGCAAAGGCTGGGTTAGTTTATCAGGATTACAACATGAGCAAGTTCTAGAATGAATAAAACGTCTACAAAACCAGTGTCTAGGAACGTTAGCGTTTCTGGTTCCCGTCAGATTATAAGTCAAAGCTAATACATAAGTTTGATATATGTGTATGTGAAAAGGTGAGATGAGAGATGAGGTCCCCTAAGGGCTGCTTGATTGTGGATGTTCTCCTGTCTTAGATGTCACTGGAACAGGGCACCGTTTCAACCTGCTGTCGTGGATCCACTGGGGTTGCAAGTCGGTGGGGACGGCGGTGCATGGGACAGCTACCACTCTAGCGGGAGGGCCAAAGGCTGCTTCCCCCACTTTCCTGGGATTGAGATTTTTTACAAATACAGCAACACCTGGGAGAAAATGGTGAGTCGGCTTATGTGTTGGTAGAGGGAGAGAGGCAGAGACATTACCATGCACACTGTTCAATTTCTCATTCACTGCTTGAGTGTAATCGCCGACGATCACCTCCAGGTTGCCTGAACAGGAAACACCAGGATTAATTTAGTCCAAGGGGTTGGAAATGGCTGGCCCATAATTATCTCAAAGGGAGATAGTTGTGATTTTGGATGCAGTGTCATGTGAATCTCACAAAGAACTGAGGGCAGGAGATCCGCCCAGTTTCGGACGTTTGTTTGTAATAACGCTTTGGTGAGTCTGTATTTAATTTATTAATGTATAATGTATTTAATGGTTCTATTCTTTTGTTCTACTATCCCTGAACTCTTCTCTTTTGCTCAGGGGAAGGCTTCAATCCATTTTGAGAACTTATCAACAATAACCGTAGATATTTTTGATTTCTTACAGGTGGCATGTGTGTGAAGTCAATCTGTAGAGCTTGAAAGGATCTTGCGAATGAGGTAACATGTCGTGTTTGGCGGTTTTACCCTGAATGTTAATCCTAGCACAAATTAAACATGCATGATATCGCAGTTTTAGTGACACTGAGAATACAAAATTTTTTGTTGATGTTATTAATCACCCCCCTTTGTGCGCCATGTGAAATACCATGAAAATGGTTCACAAAAAATGGCAAGACAAAGCAGGGGAGAACAATGTGGCCTTGAGGGGAATGAATGAGTCTGTCCTCCTCTGAAGGTGAGCAGTTCTCAGATGACCAAAAGGAAAGATCCGGTTTGGTAGCCTGTGTTTGTAAAAAGAAATCTAATGGAGTCAAAATGTGGTTAAACAGAGAAAACTGCACTGGCTTTATTGTGCACAAAAGGCGAGTGCGTGCCCTCTTTTGCTGCCCATTTAGCTACTTCATCAGCTAGGGGGAGACCGCGAGCTATTTCAGAATCTCCTGGGTCGTGACCCTTGACCTTAACAATAGCTAGACGTTTAGGTAACATTGAGGCCTCTAAAAGGTTAGAACCCAACGTGGCATGTGAAATGGGCTTACCATCAGGAGCCTTAAAGCTGCGTGCCTGCCAAATCTTACCAAAATCATGAGCTACACCAAAAGCATAACGCGAATCATTATAAATAGTTACCACTTGATCTTTAAACAAAGAGCTACAAGTTCAACAGCTTGAGCTTTGTGTAAAACATTAGGCAAAGAGCAGACTGCGTAACCACATAAAGTGTTATTGTTATTGGGTTTAGAACATGAGCCATCTACAAATATGTGGACACCGCCCTCCAACGGGTGTTGTGAAAGATCTGTGCGGAGATGGTGATTCTGAAATCTCAGTAAGGCAGTCATGCTCCAACCAGCCATCGGTGGCCTATTTCTCAGAACAAGAGCACACGAGGCGATGGAGCAGAGCAGCAGGGCTATTTTGGGCTGTTACTGATTTAATAGCGAGATTCTGTGTGGCACAGAGGATGGCTTCGTACCCTGAGCAACACTGTGCAGTCATATGCTGTGTCTGAATGTTATTAAGAATGGTGACTACCTGATGCGGTGCATGCAGTGTGAGTGGGTGCAAAAGGACAACTCTTTCAGCATCTGACACCAGTAGAGCAAAGTCAGAAACTGAATGCAAACATGCGGGCATATCTTGGACCACAGGGTTGAGAGATTTAGAAAGGTAGGTACGGGACGATAACCACTGCCGTGCTCTTGGGCCAAGACTCCCGCGGCTGTGCCCCTGTCCTTGGTGACATAGAGATGAAACGGAGCGTTGTAGTCAGGTAGACCTAGGGCTGGAGCAGAGCTCAAAGATTGTTTGAGATAACAGAAAGAGTTCATCATTTCCTTAGTCCATTCAATAACATCAGGCATGTCTTGGCGCAACACCTTGTCGTGATGTGAACACTCAGGTATGTACTGGCAGCAGTAATTAATCAGTCCTAGAAAAACTGAGCATACCTTTCTTTGTTTTTGGCAAATTGGACAAAATTGGAGTTTAGAGAGCGAGGCCTTGAAACCACACTGGGCAAGGTATGTGAGGAGGACAAGGGAGCCTCTCTCCCCAAAAGCAGAATGTCGTCTGCATATTCAGTGATGACAACGAGGAATGCACCATGGACGAGAACACAGCCGGTGAATCGATGAACCCTTGAGGTAGGCTTGTCCAGGTGTATTGACATTGTTTGAACGTAAAGGCAAAGATTGGCTGCATCTGCTCACTGACAGGGATACTGAAAAAGGCATTGCAGAGGCCAACAACAGTAAAATGGTCATGATTATGTGGAATGGCCAATAATATAGATGAGACATCAGGGACATTTGGGCTATCACTAGATCCTTAATGTTGGACAAATCTTGGTCAACGAGGTCACCGCAGGCCTCAGACACATATATACGATGAAAGAAAAACAGAGATTAGGTGGACTACTCAGAACAAGACGTCCTACTTCAAAAGATAAACAACAGTTCAACTTAGCCAAAACATCACGACCAAACAGATTCAACGACAAGGAAGGAATGACAACGAATCTGTGATAAAAGAGAATTTGTGGATCATCTGGACTAGTAATTTTGAGTGAGAATGTTTTAGGACAGGTTACAGGATCACCATATATTCTCAGAGAGTTAATACATGAATTTGATACAGGCCCATTGTACTGTTTTCCGAAGGAGGTGCTCATGGCACCTGTGTCAGCCATAAAAGGGTAAACAACACCTTCAACATATAGATTTACAATTGGTAAAGAATTTGAATTGGTGCTCAGTACAAGGGACAACATAGGGTTCCTTCATTCTGTGGGCAGCCCTAGTGCTGTTGTTGAAAATGCCACTGGGGAGGAGTGCTACCTTGAGAGCTCTGCGCCTCTCCTTGTGTGGTTTTGTGAGTTAGATTTCTACTCACACCATTTTTAAATTCACATTGTTTCTACCTACAATCAGTGCCTGGGAATGTTACAGTAACAACACTTACCAGGCTTCTTGCCTGGGCGGGTGCACTAGTGTCGCAGACGATTAGGGGCGAAAGCCAACATGGGTTTGGTATTTTTGTGAGCATTATCAAATGCACCAGCTGATTCTAGTTCCTTGACTCTAGTTGCAAATGTCGCAACTGTCATAATTTGTACATTCGGTGTGATGACTCTAGTGAGCTGTGTGATATAATGGTGCATGGTGCATCACGGTATTGATGAACAGCTGCGAATATGTGTTAGAAACGGGTAGACGTGAACTACCCTGCCATTCTTCCCTAAAACGAATCGCAAAGGCGCTAGGGGTCTCATTACGCCACTGTTTAGCATTGGCCGTGTGTGAGATGTCTTGTTGACTCTGTGTTCTTTCATTTAGGAATTTTAAAATCATCATAAAACTTGAGCGAATGATCATGCGTACAACAATCGTAGAGGGTGTCAAATCCCCGTCCATGTGTACTGTCATAAGTAAAATTCAAAGTTGGAATTTTGTCGATTAATAATTCTTCAGCAACATCATTTCTGAGCATCTTTAGGAGGATGCAACAGAAATCAGGGCCATTTAGTTGGGCATAACGTGTGTGTTGCGTGGGTGAATCCACAAAATGGCCAGGATTGCTGCTTGGAGGCAGAATATCACAGATGGCTTAAATTCCATCATACTCAGGGGAGAAATGGGGAAAGATTTTCCAATCTGTACAAAAGGGGTGGCTGCGTTAAGCTCAGAAGGGCTAGGTTGAGATTCTTCCTCCCAGGCTGTTGCACCTTGAGGCAGAGGAGTGTCTTTGACAACTACAGAGATGCTTCCTAATTTAGATTCAGACTGCGTAGCAGCCAGCATAACTCTAACTTCCTTGTATGGCGGTTTCATACCCTCGACTGGCTGCATGGGCGAAGCATAAGGCGAAGGTGTCTGGGCCGTGGGAGAGGTCGGTGTGATGGCTGGACAGGCTAAAACTACATTTCTGTTAAGTTTCAAACCAGTGGACTTTTTATTTTTAGATTTTTGGTGTTCTTTATCCCAAATTGGTTTCATTTCAACCCATATCTTTAATGCATCGGTCATATAATTAGAGTCCCATTGAGGGTCGCCAAAGGGTTGAGGGTTGAGGGTCCCATTGAGACTTCAGGTGAACCAGGAGGCTATTTTGATTCATTGTAAAATGGACATTTCAAATTGGTAGATGACAAAACTGTGAACTGATCTGACTGGGATTGATAGTCTACCAATTTGAAATGTCCATTTTACAATAAATCAAAATATCCTCCTTTGAAGAGGAATTACTTAAAAATTGTACAGTAGAATTATTTGATCTTTATTGTGAGCATAGAGGAGTTCACTGTGAACTGATCTGACTGGGTTTGATTGTCGACCAATTTGAAATGTCCCTTTAATAATGAATCAAAATAGCCTCCTGGGTCAATTATATTGACAGATCTTGTGACTTTGAAGAGGAATTACTTAAAAATTGTACAGTAGAATTAATTCATCTTTATTGTGAGCATAGAGGAGTTTAGTCTGAACTGATGTCAGTGAGTTTTGTCATCTACCAATTTAAAATGTCCATTTTATAAGGAATCAAATTAGCCTCCTGGTTCAGTTATATTGATTGATTCACTGAATTTAAATTTCTACAGTTATATTCTACTTTCTACTTTATATTTCTAAATTAATTCCTTTCTATTGTAAGCATATAGTAAGTCATTGTATACTGATTTGAGTGGGTTTGAGATTTGAAATGTCCATTTTATTTCAGCAGTAGGTAAGGAAACATTAATATTTAATAATATAATAAGAAAAATATTAATATTCTGGGTGTCAGAGACTTCCTCTGTGAAATGATCCATCTAAATTTTTTACAATTTTATTCATGGTTAGATTTTTAATAGTAATATTTTATATTGTTATATTAATATATATTTTATATTATTATATTTTATAAAATAATAATAATAATAATAATAATAATAATAATAATAATGAAGTTTCTTAAATGATGTTTTTATTTTTATTTGCCTTAATGATTTATATCGTCTCTATAAACTTGACCGATTTTGCCCATTATTTAAAAGTAAAGGCGTAAATATAAAAACATTTACCCTGGATACTCATAAATACTGTGAACTGTTGTGTGTTGGTTTTGTTATTTATTTAAATTTCAGTTTATATAAAAGTTGAGTTGCTTTGGTTACGTAGGAGCTCGCGGGCGCGCGCTTTCCGCTTTCGGTGTTATTACCGCTAAGTGTCTAAAAGCCGCGCCCCAGAATTGCACGAGCGGCTAGATTAACCGTGGTTTCAGGAAGAGCGACTGGCTTAACCGCAGTAAGATCTTGATGAAGAAGATGAAGAAGAAGCAGTAACAAACTACATGAAGCACCTTGGATCCACCAGAGACGGAATGAATGCTGATCATCATTTACTCAAGCATTTTATACTAGTTCACCCTAATCTTCCCGCTTACAATGTAAATGAGGTTTCATCTTAATGTACCGGTAAATTAAGAAAAACACCCAAGGTGATTCCCTTCCGTTGCCAACCTTCCGTTGTTCCAGATGTGCTCAATCCCAAGGGTGATAGGATTATCTAGAGTCAGAAAGATGTCTGTCTTTCTGACCGGTAATCACAACTGAATACTCTTTGTTCAAGTGATGGTTCTTGATGTCCCACTGCCACTTCCATTCTACGGTTGGTTTCGTGTCATTCAGACGACACCGTTCACACATTGTTGATATCAAAATACATCGTCTCTGTGTGAATTAAACCGTTTTGGGATTGAGCTTTGTTCTCTCACCTACTTCGGAATGGAAGCTGGGCAGGGGCAGACCACATTTCACACATTATCGTGTTCAATAAGTTCACAGATCTTTTCAACGAATTCCAATGTGCTTGCAAGCTTTTGTGCTTTACCCTGAAAAAAGGGCAGCTTGCATTATTTTTTCTTTTAAATCAGATGATAATCAATACATTAGTAAATGAGAACAGATAATAAGTTTAAATGCCCTGTTTTTGAAATGATTTCAAAATGATCATGATATTCTACCAAACATTTAATGCAGGCTTTCTGGTTGCTATTGCCTGCTAGTTATATCTCCTCAAAATCCCTGTTTTCCTTAATATTTGTATTAGTACTGGCTGTCTAATAGAGACCTGGAAGGTCAGGACACCTGATTTTACAAACTAATCAAAGATATGTCCATCTATTTCTGTTCCGGGCTCATCAGTTAATTAGATCTGTCCCTCAGTCAGACAATCAGGTTGCACACTAAAGCAGAGATAACTTTTCTTGAACTAAATACCAACTTTCTTGAGGAAATCTGTGAAATATCTTGAAAAAAAATGATCATAT
>CM075026.1:4401430-4417262 GCA_037576675.1 Pangasius sanitwongsei | reverse complement strand
GGCCAAGTGATTAGGACACCTGATTCTGATCATTTGGATGGGTGACCGAATACTTTTGGTAATATAGTGTATATACCCATTTCAGTGCAAGTAAGATTTTCATTCATGATTTTCATAGTATGTTTTATCATACTATATTTGATTTATGTGTACAAAACAAGTCACAGTCTCCTTATGTTTTGGTTCTACACAGTTTTGTGAGGCATTTATTCTGTCTGGGGCAATGTATTAGCTCAGGATGTCCCCCCAGAATGTGTTGTGGTACAGCTGAATGAATAAAGAACAATGTATTCCTTACAGATATTCAAAAACATTTTCAGCAAATTGTGCTACAGTAGCTCTTCTGTGGGATCAGACCAGACAGGCTAGCCTTTGCTCCCCACGCGCACCAATGAGCCTTGGGTGCCCATGACTCTGTCGCCGGTTCACCGGTTGTCCTTCCTTTGGTAGGTACTAACCACTTACCAAAGAAGTTGGTTTGTTATCTGGATTTCCGTACCACCTTAAAAATCTCCAGGTCTTATGAGCTCACGCCTGCAGATGGCACCATGAAGAGCACTAATATCACATACAGATTCTTACACCATTACCACCTCATTCTCAAAGCGTCCCAAAATCATGTAGAGTATTTTGAAAGTATATTACATTTAGTTTCATGTAGAATTGTCAGATGAGACATGATGATATAATGGTATAGGAATTAGGCAGAAAGTGGAAGCAAAAAAATCTGAGTGAGAAGCTGGATAATAAGAGAAAGCTTTGGCCTCATCACCTAGTTATCTTTTTAAACTGCTACTTAACTGGCTGGAATGAAGACACTTGTATGATAAAGAAATATGCGTGAATGCATATACAAGCAATTTCGTTTTTGTCAGTTTTCCTGCTGCAATCTGCTCTGTTTGTTCCGCCATGTTAGAGGCAGCTCCACCCTTAATGGGGTGGGCATGGCTAACTTTCAGAGCATGAATGTCAAATCAGTTGACCAGTAGAGATTTAACCCTCAAGTGACTAAAATATTTCGTCCCCTAATCTGACCAACTGGGGTTAGTTACTAGTTACACTGAACTCAAAAACAAATTTTTATTATTTGATATGTTATTAGGCATATAAAAACATTTAACTGGTATAAAAACTACAATGTTTTTGGTGGAATTGTAATGCTGGATGATTTCAGGCTTGTTCTGCCCATCCTCCACCTTTTTGTCATGATACAAGGTAAGAAGAGCCAGAACTTATTATCCTTTAGATGGCACAGAGGAAAGCAATGTAAGTTGCCCATGAAAGCCAAAAATGGATGTGTTACCCTCTCTGGCAACATTTGGTATCATCATCCTAGGGACCTCTGGTTTGTTAAATCTCACAGTACAAACATACATCAGTCCATCATTTAGTTTGTGCGATGGAGGTGACGGAATTATCTGCAGTGGCATTCCTGCCACTTTTACGGCATGGTGCCACTAGTTTGCTCACGTCCACATATGAGCTGTCTGCCTGCTGAAAAGATGCAGAATAAAGTCCCCCTGCCCCTTCTGTGGATATGGATCACTTGATATCTGGTCACCACAGAAACATGGATTCTAATAATGATTCCTTTTATAAAGTCACATAGGTGGAATTTGCTCATTTTTACTGGGGTCAGATGTGACCCCAACAGATACGCCATTATCAAATGCTAAAAAAAAATATGGTTCATTGACAAAGTCAAGAAATTTTGTTGAGATCACCTAATTTACATGAAAGATATTTTAAAAATTTAAGCCCAGAGTGAGATCTGACCCCTGTTGGTCACTTGAGGGTAAATTCTAGAATAGCTTTATTCTAAGCTCCACTGAATAAAGCTAAATAAAGACATCTCTCACTATAGATCAAAACTAGAATAACATCAAATAGAATTTTTAGAAAGTATATATCCCTCTTCAGGCTCCAGTGATTGAAATCTGGTGGTTAACGAATGAGTTATTAGGGTCATTTTTGTCTCCATGTTCCTTTCCATGCTCTTCTGTACCCGTTGGTCATGAATGAGTCCTGGCCACTTGTTAACATGTACCCTTTTTCAATTAAATTCAAACTGTTACATTCAAATCTGCTAGAAAAAAAAAATTAAATTTCTTAACTTGAATTCTCTTACTCTTTCCCCTTGCAAGAAGGTCTCAGTGGGTGACTGAGTATAAGGAAAACTTTGGTTTCCCGCAAATTGTCTACCTTACATATTAAACAATAAAGATTCCTCACTTGAGAATCTGGTTATATTCAAGCATCTTCAAATTACAAAACCCACAAATTTATAAGTGGAAAAATAGTCTCTGCCAGTCTAGGGGCAAATGTAAAATCTAGTGGTAACAAGCATCCCTATAATGAAACACAAACTTTTGGTTTATAATATTTAATACATGTCTATATCGTATATACAAGGATAAAACAGCATGTGATCATTTTTCAATGAGCGCACGCTGTTTTATCCTTGTATACGTGATATAGACATAAATTAAATATTATAAACCAAAATTATTTGCATTTTCTGTAGCCATATAGAAAGATTTAGTTGTTAAACCAACCGCTCTGTAACACACTCCAAAGCAGTCCAATTAATTTATAATCACAACACAGAATAAAGCAAGACAATAATAAATGTTTGGCAAATTTATTCATAAATACACTATATGGCCAAACATATGTGGACACCTAACCCTCACAATCAAATGTGCTTGCTGAACATTGCATTCCAGATTTAGTCCCCCCTTTGCTGCTATAATAGCATCTAAACCTGGGAAGGCTATATATTTTTTAATACGGCTGTGGGTATTTGTGACCATTCATCCACAAGAGCATTAGTGAAGTCAGGTATTGATGTTGGGTGAGGAGGGCTGGGGTGCAGCTGGATTGAGGTCAGGACTCAGGCCACTCAAGTTCTTTCACACCAACTTTGGTAAACCATGTCTTTATAGACCTCACTTTGTGCACAAGGGCATTGTCATTCTGGAACAGGTTTGGGCCTCTTAGTTCCACTGGAGGGAAATCTTAATGCTACAGCACACAAAGACATTTGAGACAATTATGTGCTTCTAACTTTGTGGCAACAGTTTGGGGAAGAACCACTTATGGGTGTGATGGTCAGGTGTCCACATACTTTTGGCCATACAGTGTATACAACAAAATACAAAATGGTAAATCTGAGCAGGTACTCATTTATTCATGCAATTAAATCTAATCATCTGGCAGCAGTGCATGCAGCGTTGTGTAATGGTCACATCAACCATCAAAATGGGGGGAGAAATGTGATCTCATTTTGACCGTGGCTTGATTGCCGGACGGGCTAGTCTGACTATTTCTATAACTGCCAATCTCCTGGGATTTTCACGCACAATAGTCTCTAGAGTTTACTCAGAATGGTGCAATAAGGAAAAAAACATCAAGTGAGCGGCAGTTCCGCGGATGGAAACGCCTGTATGTGTACATTTGTGTATACATTTGTGTAAGTACTGTGAATTATCTATGGGAATTTATGTCTGTAAATAGGATGAGAAGTATTTGAAAACCTATAGACTCATATTCCGTGAGCGAGACTTTTATTTTGACGTAATCATGTCTTGACGAAATCACAGACCCATATTCTCCTGTCTCCTTTTATTTTCTTCTGTTTCATAGGTATCTGAACAGGAGAATGGCTAGACTGGTTTGAACTGACAGAAAGACTACAGTTACTCAGATAACCAGTCTGTACAATTGTGGTGAGCAGAAAAGTATCTCAGAATGCACAACACATAAAACCTCGAGGCAGATGGGTTACAACAGCAGAAGACCTCATCAGGTTACACTCCTGTCCTTGTGATGTCGAAAGTCCATTTGATCCCCAATCACTTTCTCATACTGGCCCTCCACTGAAAGCACTTCAGTTACCCTGTTTCAAGATCCAGGAGTAGGCATTGGTGCTGGAGAGAAAGGGTTTAAGAAGCTGCTTATAAGACAGCATCTGTCATGACCTAACCTGGCAAGGTCGCTGATCTGGACCTAACCACTTCCTCAGTAGTGTTCAGTGAATATAACACCTCTTTACAATGCATCACTGTCAAGCTTTCCTCTTTACCACTTGCATTTAATAATAATAAAATGTATTTTTATGGCAATTTTTGACTAATTTTGAGTATTTTTGACTCTCAATTTCAAAATGCTTTACATAAAAGTATAACAATAAGACAAAGAATTAAACAAAAAACAAAAAGTATAATGACAAGAATTTAAAGTTATACAGCTATAAAATTAATTAAAGCAAAAAGAAGCAGAGAAGATGAAAGTTAAAGGCTATTGGTAAAACAATAAAAAATAAATAAAATAACAATAAAACATAGTTAATAAAACAAACTAGAAGTGTTAAAATGATCACAATCACATATAATAAAGTTTGAGTATGTAGGTCTAATTTTCTTTTTAACCTGGATTTAAAAACATTCAAAGAGCCTGCGTTCCTAATCTCCACTGAGAACATTATATGTCATTAACAGAACATTGTAATCAATACCAGACTTTCTCGTAAGCTGTAGCATTCTGAATTAATTCATTCTGATAGTATGCTGTTATACAAAGGTTGTTTATTTGAGAATCAAATGATAAACCAGGTTCTTGACTCTGTCTTTTAGAATGTCAGAACAATCATCAAGCTCTAAGATAAAATTAGTGACTTTATCACAGGTAGACTTATTGGTCAATAACAATACTTTGGTTTACTATGTCAGGATTTAGGATGATAAAGTTTTTAGTCATCCAATGTCTTTAATACACTCTTCCATATTGTGCTGCTGAATCTGGTTGAACTGACAAGTCTGTGTATCATCAGTCTGTGCATCATTTTATGTTAGCTAGTGCTGATTTTGAGCTATGATGTATCCTGGACACTGACTGAAATACACCATGTTTATTCCTCTCTAGAAAAGAGTTGAGCTGTTGTGCAACAACTTTCTCCAAAACTTTTGAAAGAAAAGGCATGTTGGAGATCAGACTGTAGTTAGAGAGAACTGAGGGACCGTTATTCAGTTTCTTTTGGAGAGGCTTAATAACAGCAAACATGAATGTTGAGTTTACATTGTTTAGTAAGGGTCCCTTTATCAATGGTAATAGTTCTCAGAGCAGCTTAGGTTTCCACCTAAGCTGCTCTGAGAACTATTACCATTGATAAAGGGATCTAGTCTAGTACACTTTATTGGCTTAGAATAGAGCGTCAGGGTATGAAGATCAGTCAAACTATCTTGAAATAACTTCGACAAGATTTTTTTGGATTATGACATCAACAGACTGTTTGCTATGCAGTACTGATATAGAGCGCATTAGACTACTGACAGCCTGCTGCTGTATTTTAGTTTTGATAGCTTTAATTTCCTGCTGAAAAAAATTACTGCTACTAAGGTGTAGTGGGATATGTGCTTCATATAATTAGACATGTTATTTGTTAGTTTGGATACAGTATTTAATAAGAACTAAACTAAGAATTTCCAAGCCAGGAATTTCCAATTTGGTTTCTGGCTTCTGTCCTTTTAATGTTTCCCTTTTTGTCTCTATTGAGTTTGGCTGTTTTATTTTTATCTGCTGTACGACTATTATTTTTTGGATTTGTCCTTGTTCTAATTAACAAATCTGGATCCTACGTCTACCATACTGCTGCAGCTGTAACATAAAATTTATATACTTTCCCCACCCTTGTTTAAATTTACAACAATAATAGCTCAAAGTAGTCTATTATTAACCTCTATACAGAGGTAAACTGCAAAAACCCGATTAAATATACAAAATGTCATGTTGTGTTAACTCAATTGTCATGTAAGGCACCGAATCTCCCAGTGCCTTAAACTGAACCAACCAGCAAGTTGTCATTTCTTGTAAGAAAGTATTATATCTGTTATTTATTCTCATTTGGAAATGGAAATCTGGACTATCTATCCTGTATACAGGTATAGAGTTGGCCCCAGTAATGTTTGTTCTTTCTTTCTGATCACTAAAACTGGTTTAGTTATATCATCATTCAATAATAAATATTGAAAGAAAAATGTTAACACTTAGCAATTTTTGCCTTTATTTAATTTGAACTATATCTTCAAACACTGACTTTTGTTAATAAAGCAGAGCCTAGGTAGAAAAACCCTGTTAAATTTCAAGAGATCAAATCTTTTATTTAAAATGGTGCCACAAGATACCTGTAATTTTCTCCCAAATTGGACACCTGGCAATTTCTACCCACCAGCCAACTCTCACCTATCAAATAACAGCTACCAACCAGGAGGGTGAAGCCTAACATGTTCCAACTGCATCTTTTTCCAACTGCTGCTCATGGGGCGTTGCAGGGCATCATAACCCACTTGGAGGAAAGCACTATCTTCTCTCTTTTGCATACATGAGCTCACAGATGCACACAATTACCGAATGTCACTGTGATTGACAGGAGAGGGAGTATAGCATCCCTCCCAGTGATAATTTCCAATTTTGCTCCCAGCCACCGTTAAACTTGAGTTCTCCCAAAAACAGAGTGAATGCTCCTCACTCAGGAGCCCCTTTTTTATTTCTTTTTAAAAACCAACATCGTTTGATAAGTTGTCGATAAGTTTTTAAAAAAAGAGAAATTCATATAACAGGAAGATTTTTCTAAAGTACAACATAATGTCCAGTTGATAAGGATACTATACAGATGATGTCAGAGTCCTTCAAAATATGCTTCTGATCCCTAGAGGCAAGTTAGGTGCTGTTGTCATTTTCTTCTAAATGAGAACCTGAGGAAAAGAGAGAGAGGGAGGGAGAGAGAAAGATTATCTATAAAAGACCTAAATTATCCACATTCCACACATCAAAAATATTTGGTCATCCAGCAAATGTGTTTCACAGAACACTGCATAGATATATAAGAAATATTGCACAGCACTAATCTAAGTTATTAAAATCTACTCTCTCAATTTGTAAAAGGTTCTCAACTAGTGTGTTGAAATTTAATTTATCTGTAAAAATATTGTACAGAATATTTCTAGGTTTTATTTGAAACCTGGGATCCTGGTAATTGATTATTCTTTTTTTTTTTGTAATAAGTTTGGTAGTCAAATAAAATTTTACACAAAGTACATGTATAGAGAGATTAGACAAGTTGGAAATTCAATTGAATTTTTGTAGTCAATTTAAATGTTTAAATTGACTCAAACTGTATATATAAGATTATTTAGCCAGCTTTTATACTGCCTTTGACTGTATAGAACAATTGTTTCTAGTATTGTTTCTCCCCAAAAGGACTATGAAAGCACATGGCTTGGCCAATAGAATTCATCAAGCTTACCAGACACCTTTTTGAAAAAAGCCTGGTTTATCAAGCATCAGGCATCACCTGAAGCCTCCACTCTTCTGGTAAGGATTTCCACTAGATTTTGGAGCGTGACTATGAGCATTTGTGCCCATTCATCTACAAAAGCACAAGAGGTCAGCTACTGATGTTGGGTGAGAAGGCCTAGCCCAAAGTTGGTGTATCAATTCATCCCTTAATCCCAAAGGTGTTCACTGGGGTTGAGGTCAGGGCTCTGTGCAGGCCACCAACCTCTATTCCTCCCCACCAAACTTGGTAAACCATATCATTATGGAGCTTACGCTGTGCATAGGGACATATCAGAGCAAATAGTGCCTCAGAGAAATAGTGCATATGAGAGCAATGAAAATAAAGAAATACCATAAAATGAGATTAATTTCAGTTGACCCCATTTAAAATACAGAACATACTAATCATCCAAATATGTATAAATATCTAATAAATGCCTAAAATTATCTTATATAGCTTACTTTTTTTTAAAAACTTTTGTACAGCATTTTTCTTTTGACCTTGTTACAAATAGTGAGAGAAGATATTGATCATAAATTAGGGCAAATCTTTACGATAAAACTTTTTCTATTGTGAGCTAGTCTATTTGCAAGTCATGGGTTTACAATCTAAAAGTTTATTTGAATTGCAGAATGCTGGTATTCAAACTCACAGTTTTTGAATAGTAGTCCTCTCCTCTTTGTGTAGTTCTTTGTTCTCCTTTGTAGGAACAGAAAGTTTGGGGTCTAATGAGGAAGGAGTCCCCAGATTTACTTCCACCATGTTTGATTCTGGCTTAGGTAAAACACCACTGAAAAATGCAAAGGTAAATGTAACAAATTAAAATCTATCTACTTTCTTAAGTTAACAATAGACTACAATGCTTTTGAGTTCCTGTACCTTAGTTAAAGTAAAAACGGTAAATAGAAAAGTTGTAACCCTTTTGTTCAAACCAAAAACACTGAACTTACGGTTCTATCATCTGTCCTTTTGTGTAATTTGTACTGTGATTTAAACAGTGTGTTCTCTGTTAAGTAAATAATCCAGTTCGTTTACTTTCATTATACTCGAGTCCGTAACAGGCCTACTGATGACAGTTACCGGAAGCGTCACCGAAATGGGCTGAAACATTTTAACCCAAATTAAGTTGAAATGTAGGGGCGTGCCACCTGACATGATTGTCATGGATTGTGATTTTTTTTTTTTTTTTAAAGAATCCAAAATAATCCTCCTTAAAACACTTGTTAACCGCAAAGATGTGGATGCTAAAAATCCACCTTATATTGAATTTATTATTATTTTTTTTTTTTTATCTTTGAAAGACAGGGGGTACCACTGAGCCACCCTCGATATAAAACCTGTTTCAATTTTATTCGTTAGAACCTTATTGTGGTATAGTGTCATACCTTTTATAGAGTTGTAACTCTTCTTGGGCCACCAGTAGCTGTGCTTTAAGCTGGTTCCTCTCCTGTAGAACCTCCTTTAACTCCTGCATTGTGAATCGTGGTCGGTTTGGGTCCTTCATATCTATCACCAGCTTGTCGGGCCCAATTATCTGCTCCAAGAAGTATAATCAAAGCTTCTGTGTATTTATATTTGTTACTAAACAATGCAACTATACTCATTCATTCTTGATTTTTTATAAAAGAGGTACGTTGTACTGCTAGAGCATGGCAAATTTTTTTCTTAATTAAGTTCCCACTGATTAGTATCTACGACTTGCGACACGGTTGTTTTCAGAATGAATTTCACAGGCCAGTTTAACCGCGTCAGCTGGAGTCAGTGACTCACAATGAGGTCGATGGTGTTAAAGAACACTCACATTGTTACCGTTTTCATGCGAACCCGCAACAACTCTGTCCAGCTCTCCTTTCAGGTTGTCCCGCTCCATTCTGAGCTCCTCCAGCGACAGGTTATACTTATTTACCATTATTTCAAACATTTCCAACACTCGGACAATTTTGAATTGTAAATCTGAGACCTCCTGACCACCACTGTTTATTTTTAATAAGTCTTTGCCAATTACGTATGAAATGTCATAAACATCTTCAACGCCAAGTTCCAGCGGGTCTTTCTCAAAGGCAGGAACCGGTGATCCAGCATGCAAATCTCCCATTTCCGTGTCCTGTGTAAATGGATATAATATAAACAAGTAATAGCTCTAAATTAAATATGAAAATAAACCGAAATAATAGACTACGGTCATTAGTGGCCCAGTGTTAAAGTTCACACTTCTGCAAAAACTTCCCCTTCCTTGTTCCCGCTGGAGCTGAACAGTCAGGTTCCGGAAGTACCAATGCCGTTCTGCCACAGAGAATTGTAAAATTGACTCGCCATGAGCTACGAGATTGGTAAAACGATGGTATACGCTCATGTAGAAGACATCAGTAAGCCATCTTGTCAATTTGCAATTAAAAAAAAAAAGATTAAATAGTAATTTAATCGTAATTAAAGATGCCAGTGAGGTACTACATTACCCACAACCCTTAACGCGAGACCCACCAATGAAAGACGTTGCTGCAGTGAACGTGTAAACAACAGCAGCGCATGTATGGGGGTTATTCCATGACGCGAGGTAATAAAAGCGGGGCTAATCTGAAAGAGCCTTGCTATTTTTAAAATATTTCATATATATTTTTAAATATTTTATATTTCCTAAAATAGTTAAGTCTAGGCTCAGTGACTTCCATCAACGAAATTAAGGTGCAACATGTTTCTACTACGTCAAGCCGGTATTTGCCAGCCGAGACTCACGCGCGCGCACACGCTCTATAGCCCTAGCAGTCGAGAGAAGTGTAGTGGTATGCAAATGAGAAGAGCTGCTTCTTCTTCTTCTTCTTATTGGCGGTTGGCAACAATTTATAAGTGCATTACCGCCACCTTCTGGATTGGAGTGTGGATCAGGATGGCTACCTACTACTAACTCCTACTAAATCCTTCTAGAGTCCAGTACTTTCTAAAAACTGATTATACTTTTAACCTCAGATCTGCTATATTTTACTGTTAGTTCTATTTCTTCATGCTTAATTGCACTTTTTGCATATTTGTCTGCTAGTTCATTGCCTTCCACTCCTATATGTGCCGGGATCCATATGAAATTGATTGTTATACCTGCATGTTTGCACCTAAACACTGTATTAATAATATCAATCACTATGTCGTGTCTTGAGTCAGACTGCATATTTTTGACACTAACTAATGAACTACTGGAATCAGAACACAAAAGAACTTTTGATGGTTTGACTTGTTCTACCCAGATCAGAGAAATTAGAATAGCTAACAGTTCACCTGTATAGACTGATAAGTTATCATTTACTCTCTTGTTTGAAACTATGTTTATCTCTGGAATAATAAATGCTATGCCTACTCTGCCGTTTTCTTTTTTAGATGACTCTGTAAATACTTTCATATATTCAGAGTAATTCCTCTGTCTATATATTTTTTACTTCATCTTTATCATTATAGTGTTCTTTTCTTTTTTCTAATAGGGTCATATCAGCCCTTACTTCCTCCAGGATCCATGGAGGGACACTAGAGAATGGCACTGTTGGACTTAATTCTTTATCACCAAGCCTGTAATTATTTATTTTATTGTCTATCCAACCAAACCTTCTTAAGCTTCCCTTTTCTTTCTCGTGACATGGTATTAACACTGTCAGAGTGGGATGATTTTGATCATGGCCCTCTAAGTTGGCTCATTATGTTAATGCTAGTTGCGTTCTTCTCAACTTTAGAGGCATTTCACCCATCACACTGTGCTGTGCGCATTAAAATCTCCACACCAGATTATTTTCCCTCTCCAATGTTCCAGAATCCTCTCTAGTTTTTCTTTCTCTAATTTCTTGCATGGGTTGTAAAAGTTTATTATTTTCACATTACCTTCCTTGGTCCAGATTTCAACAACTATTAGTTCTAAGTCTTGTGTTGTTTGCACCCGTGAATGGTTTATTCCTTCTTTAATGAATACAGCACATCCTCCTCCATTCCCACTATCTCTATCTTTGCGAATACTGGAATACCCATGAATAACAAAATCTAGATTTGGTTTAAACCAAGTTTCCTGCATGCATATGATGTCTGGTTTCCCTTTTAACTTCTTGATGAACCCTTTGAATTCTTGACCATTTGCTAATAGACTTCTGCTGAAGTATTCCACTGAAGTATTAACATTATGGTATTAATTGAGATCTGCCTCCTGAGGTTCCTTCTCCTTGACTGAGATCTGCATGTAATTTCTCCCAAGATAATTCTTTCATGTTCAAAAATTTTGCTGCTGCTTTCACTATTACTTTAATTTTCTCAGTTTTGGTTTTTGCTTGATCAGAGCAGTTGATAACATATGCTAAGAACAGCACTAATTTGTCCATTGAGATTCCAGTTTGATCATTCTGCACCAATCCAGATCCTGCACTTGTTACTTTGCATTGGATCAAGTTCTCATTCCTTTTTCCAGTATTATAGAGCTTCACTGCCTCTGCATATGTTATCTTCTGCTCTGATTTTAGTTGCTGGATTTCCCCTGTCTACTTTCTGACTATGCACCCTCCATATGCTGCTGTGTGATTACCCCCACAGTTACAGCATTTCACTGCAATATTGCTCCCACATTCTCCATATGCATGCTCTCCTCCACATATTCCACATCTTCCACATCTTTGCTTTCCCTTACAAATTCTGGCAGTTTGGCCATATCTCTGACATTTATAACATCTAATGGGGGGAGGGATATATGACCTTACACTAAAACTGAGATATCCCACATCACCTTACTAGGGAAAACATCTTCCTTAAACTCCAGCAGAACAGATTCTCTGTCAACTTTCTCTCCATTTCTGAATGCTTGTAGTCACCTAATCCCTGTGATTGTTTCTCCCTTCAACCCTTTTTTGAGTTCTTCTAGATTTTCTTCTACAGGTATTCCCCTTATTACTCCTTTCACTCCTGTCCTTTGACCAAGTACTCTTCTATCTACAATTTCCCTTTTACAGACACTTTGAAGTTTAACGCCTTGTTTCTTTGCTCTGCATTTTACACTTTACCAGCAGGCTACCGTCTCGCAATAGATCAGCCATGTCGATATCCCCAAGTGCTTTTCTCAATCCATTTGTTAGTGAAATAGGACTTAGTGACAATACTTCACTTCCTGCCTTGGCATCATACGTTTCCTCATCTTCCTCGAGCGCCCTTTTACATGACTGTGTTACCTGTGTCATCTGAGTTCTTTCCTTCCTTCCTCCTCCCTTCCTATTATTCACAATTCTAGTCCATTCAATATCCATATTATCATCATCGTCAGACAAACCACCACTATTACTTGCCATCCTAACCCAGTCACTCACCCCAAGAATCGGCCGTGGGTTAATCTCAAGCGTCTGCCTACTCACGAGCCCAAAATGGCGGCTTCAAGAAGATATTTACTTTCTGCACTCTTCTTTATCGCCACTTTAGCACTCCTGCTGAAACTCCTTATAATTAACTTATACAATGAGTATAAAAAACATTGCAAATAAAAGCAACACCTTGGCAAATAAAGCTCGAGAAGCAGTATGGCAGAAAATATACGACAGAAAAAAATGCGCAAGAACATATAATTAAAACTAATACATAAATAAAATAATAAACAAACTAAATAGTCTAAACTAACGCGTAATATATACTTGATCTTGAAGTACAAATAGTATGACAATGTCTCTGTTTCTCATACAGTTTTTTTTTTTTTTACTGGAACTGTTAAGGCCAGATTTTTTATTTAGACACATAAATAAAAATACACTCACCGTCCACTTTATTAGGAACATTATTTATGCAGTTATCCAATAAGCAGCTCGATGCATAAAATCATACCGATACAGGTCAAGAGCTTTGGGTAATGTTCACATCAAACATCAGAATGCAGAAAAATTGTGCTCTCTATGACTTTAAATGTGGCATGGTTGTTGATACCAGATGTTCTGGTTAGAGTATTTCAGAAACTGCTGATCTCCTGGGATTTTCACACACAACAGTCTCTAGAGTTTACACAGAATGGTGCAAAAAACATCCTGTGTGTGGAGGGTCTGCAGGCTGAACACCTTGTTGATGAAAGAGATCAGAGGAGAATTACCAGACTGGCCTGAGCTGACAGGAAGTCTACTGTAACTCAAATAAGCACTCTTTACAACCGTGTTGAGCAGAAAAGCATCTCAGAATGCACAACACATCAAACATTAAGGTGGATGGGCTACAACAGCAGAAGACCACATCAGGTTCCACTTCTGTCAGCCAAGAACAAGAATCTGAGGTTATCATAGGCACACACTCACCGAAACCGGACAGTTGAAGACTGGAAAAGACCAGGTGATTTTTCCCCCCTAATCTTCAATTGTCCAGTTTGGGTAAAACCACCTGTCTAATATTATGTAGGTCACCAACAAAACAGCTGTAACCCATCAAGGCATGGACTCCACAAGACCTGAAGGTGTGATATCTGGCACCAAGACTTCAGCAGCAGATCCTTTAAGTCCTGTAAGTTGCGAGGTGGGGCCTCCATGGATCGGACTTGTTTGTCCAGCACATCCCACAGAAGCTCGATTGGATTGAGATCTGGGGCAATTGGAGGCCAAGTCAACACCTAAAACTTTTTGTTATGTTCCTCAAACCAATCCTGAACAATTTTTGCAGTGTGGTAGAGTGCATTGTCCTGCTAAAAGAGGCCACTGCCATTTGGGAATACTGTTGCCATGAAGAGGTGTATTTGGCCTTAGGCACCCTTGATCCTGTTGCCGGGTCACAGGTTGTCCTTCCTTGGACCACTTTTGGTAGGTACTGGGAACACCACATAAAACCTGCCGAAATGCTCTGACCCAGTTGTCTAGCCATCACAATTCGGCCCAAATCATAGTCGCTCAGATCCTTACACTTGCCCTTTTTTCCTGCTTCCAACACTATATATATTTGTAGGTTTTGGGGGTGCAAGATGGTATCATAGAGCCAGTCTGTTGAGATGCATGATGGATTTTATTATTCTAACATTTTCTGTTTCTGAATTGCATGGAAACGAATGTCAGAAAAAAAAGTAACTCTTAACATAATGAGTCCAAAAAATTATTTCTCCAAGTCTTCAAGCTCCACCTCAAGAAACACTAAAAACTTGGTCAAATCCACAACCAATGTGGAGTCTGATGGCCTGCAGACTAACTCTGTGCTAAATCCTATTGATGATAGGATGATTAGCAAATTAGCATGATTAGCAAACCTGGCTAGTGAGCCCTTTGCCGACCAGAACCTGTTAGAAGCGATGCAGAATATGACCGACAACATTGTGAAGGTGATTGATACTAAAATCACAAGTGTTTTGGAGGAGGATATGGTGTAGCGATTTCAAGAGAAGGATCGAAACAGTGGAAACTATTGGCACTACACATGACGTGCAGATACAACGGCTGGAAAAGCAGGCCATGGCTGGGAGATTAGAGAATATTTGGAGAATCACAGTTGTCAGAATAATGTGTGCATATTTGGTTTACCGGAAGATACGGAGGGCTCCAATCCCGTTAATTTCTTTGAAAAATGGATTCCAGACTATCTCAACATTAATACTAAAGCCATTTGCGAGTGAAGTTAGACTGAGCTCATCACTCTCTTGTCCCCAAATCCGGGCCTAATCGGCACCCTCGCCCTGTGATTGTGTGTTTTCACAATTTCCCAGACAAACAGAAAGTAATGGCTGTAGCCAGTAAATGCTTCACATTCAATAAGAAACAAACAGGTGATACTCGGCGGCAGTGGCTCTTAAACGGAAGGCATTTGATGATGTGAAGGTTCGTCTGCGAGCTGTGAAAGTGGAATATGCGGAAATTCTAAAATGCTTAATGTGAAAAACGCTTAACGTGGCCTAATGTACTAAAACAATGACCAGGGAAAACCATTTTTCTCTCACATTTCTCTTGTCATAAACAGTATCTACTGCTAAGACAACGGCACCGTAATCCAAGTGGAAAGATAATATTTTTACGTTAAGTATTTTGTCCCCATAGAAAACCGTTATAAAGAAAATGCTTAATGTGGCTTAATGTATTAATACTAATATTGGAGGACCAAATTCAGTATACACCTTATTAATAAAGCATACTATGTACAGGCAAACAGATGAACCCAGAATACGAGCGGAACATGCTAAATTGCATGTTAAGCATTTTCCTCCCTTAGAAAACCATTATAAAGAAAATTTTTAACTTTTGACTTAATGAATTAAGACAGTGATATTGGAGAACGAAATTCAGTATACTCCTTATTGATGATGCATACTATATACAGGCAAAAAGGTTCAGTGACTTGTGAGAACCAAATCTGTCTCGCACTTAGATTGTCATAAACAAAGGGGGAAACCATACTGTTTCTTCCATTAAGCTTTCTCTCACAACCTTAAGTGACAACCTGAACATACAGTGTTTCTCCCCTCCATCTAATCACGGACACAAAGTGTTCTCTTGTTCACGGGCATTTATTGCACATCCATGTCTTCAACATGCCGTGAGA
>CM075026.1:4389153-4401330 GCA_037576675.1 Pangasius sanitwongsei | reverse complement strand
TTGCTGTGTGAATAGATGGAAAATGATAACTCGGTTTGCTTCCCTAGTGTTAACCTGCAGTAAATGTTAAATTAATTTGTCCCTGTTAGGACGAAGAAATCTCCTCTCAGTGCGGTGAGGATAGAATTAAGCATGTTCCTTAATTTCTTCCTAAAAAGGCCTCATTTTGTAGCTAGACTGATCCACTGCGTGTTCCAGTGTTATTCAGGTAGCTATCTGACTCCCTGTTCCGAGCGGTAAAGATAAGAGTTGAGCGTGTTCCTCAATCTCTTCTTAAAAGGCCTTGTGTTATAGCTAAGTTGATGCATTGCATGTTCCAGTGCCATTCAGATAGCTATTTTACTCCCAGGGTTAACCACTAGAGTTAGGCTTGTCCTTTTGTGTCTGCTCGCAGAGTTAGTTATGCTATTGAGCTATGTCTCTCAATGTAACACTGTGTCAGTGTCCGAGTGCGTCTTGAATGTGAAGTTTTCTTTTAAACTTGATTAAGTAAAGTTAGAATAAATTTGTGTAACCAGCAGCGAAGAAACCCTGTTGTATTTGTGTGCCCAGAGAAGCTGGTACCGAAATTTAAAAGATCCACCGAGATCGCAATTATTGGATTATTGTAATCGTATTAGTTGCAGTGAACCTGCCTCTTTAAGTTTTATCTCACTGTAACAAACTGAGTTTTAAGCACCATGCCTTAAAGCGGGCTACGCATGGTGTTTATTTGCATAGCGCTGGAATGCACCGACCTTTCATATAAAGTGCTTAAACTGTGTGCCTCAAGCAGTTCGGTAGCAAACTACTGTTTGTGATGGTTGTCATAGCAACGATAGGGCCCTAGAGGACTCTTCGGGGCAACTCTGAAATGTGCATGCTCAGTCTGACGACGCCATCTTGTAAACAAACTCTCAGATGTAGCTAAGCTAACCTGAAGCCTATGCCTCGAAGGTTAGCAGTTAGCAATTAGTATGTTGTGCCTTGCAGCAATCGAATACAGCTAGTGTTTTGGGCAACGTTAAAGTGATTAACCCTCATACTTATTTCTCTCTTTTCTGTTCTATTTACTCTTCACCCTTCTTGCTATTTTCCCCTCAGTCCACTTAGAAGGAAAATACTTAACTACAACTACTTATTGTGTGAAATTGAAATTTAATCCAGCTATTAAATTTTACTGAAAACACTGGAGTGTAGACACTTCCCCATCAAGTTAAAGTCACACAATAATTATTTCACTTTTAAGGCATTTGACACTCGTGTCCTTGCTTTACAAGCGTCACTTAGATAGGAGACACTACTATCCCTTACTACGAGTTTCAACTCTTTTCCACTTTAAGCTCATTTCAAGTATATAATTGTACATCAGCTGTAAGCAATTCAGTACTTGTAGTTAAGCAGCAGGGCCCATTCGTGGACTTGATCCACTTGTCAATTGAGCTAGTCTCCTTCAGTTAATCAGGTTACTCAGGTCATTCCTGTTTTTCCCTGCCTTCTTCTATCTCATCTGTCCCATTTTCTGGACAAGGCCGTGGGAACCATCAACAAAAAAAAAGAGCGAGAAAAGAAGACAGTCCCATGAAAATCATTTTAAAGTGATTTAATTTCTCTTATTGAACAGAAAAGGTTCCACTTTCATCGAGAAATTTTGTTGTTTCTTTTCAGTTTCTCCTTTACTTGTTTGTTCTGGCTTGTGTTGCAGGAAGAAAGACTCCACCCTGCTAGTCATTCTCCCTCAGTCAGACCACAAGTCATCAACACACTCCACTAGAGGTTCACAATCACAGTCACTGAAACAACACTTAGCTGTCCACTACACCTAGGCCCCAATACAGTTTAAAGATCTGTGTCAGCTCGCCAACGCCAGGTTCCCCCACAGTGTGTCAACATGCCTCAGATCACAGATCCCATCGCCCATGGCCCTAAAAGACCTTGACCATCTGGCCAGAAACATTAACAAGTTCACCCTGAATGCTGCCGGAGGCAACGACGTACAGGCCTACCTGCAAGACACTGACTTACACCTGGAAATGAGGCCTTAGGTGACCAACCGAGACAGGCTCTTTCTACTGAGGACAACATCTAGTTCAGAGGTGCGAAGCTTCCTAGATTGACAGCCCGTTCGCACATAATCTAACTATCAGCTACTCCATCAGGCACTGATTAAAGAATTTGCAGACCCAGAGTCTGAACATGGACTGTTGGCTGCCCTGGAACCCAAACAGAGTCAGCAGGAAAACCCCTGAGCCTACTACAGCTGACTCCTACGAGCCTACTTTGGGGCACGTAACGGACCTGAACTTGAAGAGGACATGAACTTCAAATCTCTCTTCCTAAGAAATCTGCATCCTGGAGTAAGCCATCACCTAGGTGTCATGGCCTGCCCTCGCACAATGACAATCCAAGAACTGTGGGACCTAACCCAGAAGGCCCATAACAAACAGGAGATGGCCTCAAGAAAAGGTAACAAAACATCTACAGTCTCAATTACCCAAGATCCAACCCTGGCACTGGAAGACACCCATTGCCATGACAATGCCAGATTCCTCCATAAAGAATGGAGAGAACCCATAACCAGCAACAAGCAGTACCCCCATGCCAATGCCAAACTGAAGAACCTAACAAAATGCTGGAAAAAGTGGGATCAGCCACACTTCTGAAGAAGCTCATCTCAGCACTACTCAGACAGGCACAGCACTGAGTATGCATGAGAACAAGACACTCCACCCTCAGCTGACCCACAATAACTGATCCAGCTACTTAAGGAATTCCTTGAAAGAAATGAATCCTCCAAGGAACAGGAGGACATGCCAGAACTGCCTCACTGAACCAACACCCATGAGATTGTGGACAAGCTGTTATCCCAGGCAAGGACGCAACCAGCTGTCTCTCAACTAAGCCAAACCAAGAAACACTGTGGTCCAAAAGACAACAAAAAGGGGGGCAGCTGAAACAGACTGACACAGCTCAGACTGCCCATACACTATACCACATTAACATACATTTAAACCAACCACCAGAGGAAACAATCAACTGTCTTTTTGATAGGTAGATCATTTAAATCGACTTACACTAGTGTAGAAGTTGCACTCACATCATTGTAGGGAAACCCCATTGTTTATCATCAAAGTTGTTTTTCTTCCTTCCTTTGCGATCACTGTTATTATCTTTCCTTTCTCTTGCTTTCGACTTTTCTTTTAGTAGGCCAAACGACCCAATAATCATAGCATCACAAGTGTCCCCAAAGGTATCCCATAGATCATCAAATAATTTAATTTCTTGCACCAGTACTTAGCCAGTAATGGAGGTGATGTCTTATTTGTATGTGTTTCTGCTTTGCCTGCCTGTTTTTGTGTTTTCCAGTGCTCGCCGATGACTTTGCCTTGAACATCGCCAAGCGAAAGGGGGAGATGTAGGATCTGAAGTGAACAGGCAAGGAAAGCAAAGAAGCCATAAAGCTAGGAATCCTTAATTACCTCTTGTTTGCTGAATGCAGGATGTCAACTGTCTTGTGAACAATCGGCAACTGATAGGATATCCCTGACCAGAGGACGAACCCTCTCAGCCAAGAGGAACCTCTGTCAAACTTATTGATCTAGGCCGTTGGCCAAGACCAGATGGCTCACCCAACACGATGGTTGCCCTCATGGAATGAGACCTTTGTTCTCCCCAGGAACACAAAGTTCACCACCCTTCACACATTCCACAGAACCCAGCTTTAACAGACTACTTAAGGCTACTTTACATCTCCTGTAAGGACAATGACTTTTAAGATGATGCGCCATAGTTTGAAAACTTGTTGCCTCTTTTAATGTCATTCCATATATGTATCATGCTTATAGCCACCAGGTCATTATGATGCTTTTGATCATTTAACAGGTATCATAGTGTTTGTGAGCGTATCAGTAACAGCAAGTATGTTGTGTTTGGTATGTGTGTGATCGCTATTGAATTTCCTAAGGGTTGGTACAATGTGAAGTTGAGTACAATGTATTACATGCATGTTATAAAATTCCTTACCAAAGTTCTAACCTAACCTTGTGCAAAGTTTGCAAAGCACATAACTCAGAGACGAGAATGTTAATTAGTGTCAGAGGAGGAGAAATTTACAGTTTCCTGCCCCAAGATCCTGCTGATTGGAGCAAACACTTTGGGGTCAGCCCAAAACCCCCTGACACAAAGGAAACTCTGAGTCTCATCCAACACATCTTTGCAAGAGACCATCAATATCTTCAGGGAGTCTCTACCAACATCTCCAAGGAGTTCCCTTCAACTAATAGCTAAAGTGAGTCTCCATCCACATCTGAAGGAAGTCCCATCAACCAAGAGCTTAGTTCTTGCCCCTCGTCATTACGAGGAGATCACGCTTGCTCCGAGACTCCGCATCCAGACTGGTTCTTGCAAAGCCTCCAACTCTCGCCTTCGCACCGCTGTGAACCACTCATCAAAGTTTTGCAACCCGCCTATGAAACTCCGCTCACTCTGTTTATCTTCCTCATTGGTCTTTGTAGATGCTACATAAGGCCAATCAGAACGCTGACCATTCAACATCACCGGAAACTCCTTCCAAACAACAACACAACGAGGGAAACCCTGGCAACACAAACGCAACTATAGTACCTCCAGATTCTCGCTGAACTGGTGCATTTAATACAAGTTTAAAGCCTTCTAAACGAAGCGAATGTTAAATTAAACTGATAAGTTGATGGTTCGTTCAGGTCATGGTCTGAGAATTACTAGAAACTTGGAATTTCATTTACTTAGGTGAATGGCCACTTAGGTAATATCCCATACACAATTAATAAATACACTAATTTCAACTTATCGCTGGACAAATAGTTGATCAGCTATTAAAATATTAACTTTACAAAATTTCCCCTTCTGAGCTAATCTCATATTTTGGTGGAGAATACATAAGCTTAAACTAAACAGCTAATTTCCTTACACTGGTCAGAGTGCCCATGCTGACACCCGTCAACTGCCGAAAGCACCTATAATGGCACGTGAGCATTAGAACTGAACCATGGAGTAATGGAAAAAGGTGGCCTGGTCTGATGAATCCCATTTTCTTTTATGTCATGTGGATGGCTGGGTGCATGTGTGTCGTATACCTGGGGAAGAGATGGCACCAGGACACACTATGGGAAGAAGGCAAGCCGGCGGAGGCAGTGTGATGCTCTAGCAATGTTCTGCTGGGAAACGTTGTGTCCTGGCATTCTTGTGGATGTTACTTTGACAGGTACCACCTACCTAAACATTGTAGATCAAGTACACCTTCATGGTGTTCCCTAATGGCAGTGGCCTCTTTCAGCAGGATAATGAGCCCTGCCACACTGCAAAAATTGTTCAGGAATGGTTTGAGAAACATGACAAAGAGTTCAAGGTGTTGACTTGGCCTCCATGCACCCTGCCACACTGTAAAAATTGTTCAGGAACAGTTCGAGGAACATGACAAAGAGTTCAAGGTCTTGACTTGGCCTCCAAATTCCCCAGATCTCAATCCAATCGAATGTCTGTGGGGTGTGCTGGCCATCAAGTCCGATCCATGGAGGCCCCACCTCGCAACTTACAGGACTTAAAGGATCTGCTGTTAACGTCTTTGTGCCAGATACCACAGCACACCTTCAGGGATCTAGTGGAGTCCATGCTGTTTTGGCAGCAAAAGGGGGACCAACACAATATTAGGCAGGTGGTCATAATGTTATGGCTGATCGGTATATATCTCATCCAGCTGCAGACATGCTTTCAATAATGCCCTTTCACCACTATGCATTAAATGCAAGGCACAGACAGCCCATTCTGTCTGTGACACTCACCCATTGTCTTTGGTCCTGTTATAAGCTGCATGTACTGGGCTAGGATAGCACAGGCAATTGGCAATATTTTGGGAGACAAGGTGGACTTAGAACCCTTGTCTTTGATCTTAGGCCTTCCTAGTAGAGCAGTAACATCACTAAATAAAATAAAATAAGGTTATACAATATACTTACCTTTCCAGTAGGAAAGAATATCCTACTGCAGTGGATTAGTGAAAATGTCCAACCGTGAAGGGGTGTCACAAAATTTTAAAAGAATTATTACCACTTGAATATTTAACTTGTGTTACTAATGGAAGAATAGAACAATCCTATAAAGTATGGAAGCCTTATATTAACTCCATAGAGTCAAGTCTATCTACTACTCTATTAATGAGTTTCCCCTAAAGGAGTATTGAGAAACTAATCAGAGTAGTTGATATGATGTTCTTTCTGTCTGTATCAACTTTATGTTCCACAATAAAATTGAATGAAGAGAATTTGACTGAACGTAGAGGATTTATGCCCCTCTCCCCTCTTAATGTTTTTTTTCTTTTTTACCTTCATCTTTAATATTTTTACCTAGCTTTCTCTTTGTGCTTGTTTGAATTCAAAATTCAATAAAAACATATTTAAACCAAAATTTGCAGGTTTTTGTGATGCAAACATATGAAAACAAGATCTTTTTCCACCTTTAATGTGATACAGCAACCAACAAAATTCAAGTGAAAAACAAATGTTTTTTTGTGGGGGAAGAACTTAGAATAATCTGGTTGCACAAGTGTACATATCCCTTAACTAATACTTAGTTAAATCAACTTTTGCTTGTAATACAGCACTCAAGTCTTTTTGGGTCATTTTGCCATATGGTTTGGGGTGGTTTTGGCAGGCTTGGATGTTTTTTGTTTGTTTGTTTGTTTGTTGTGATAATGGGCTTCCATCTTGCTACCCTACCCCATAGCCATACATGTGAACAATACGAGAGGTTGTTGTCACGGGCAGGGAGTGACCAGTACTTGCCATATATTCTCCTTTAATGTTGCCGCAGGTCTCTTGGCAGCCTCCTTGATAAGTTTTCTTCTTGTCCTTTCATCAATTTGGGAGGGACTACCAGGTTATTGTAAGTTTTTTCTCCCCCCAAAAAACACTTGAATTTTATATCACTATATCACATTAAAGGTGAAAAAAGAACTGACATGATTAAACTTGTTTTCATTTTTTTACATCACCAAAACCTGCAATTTTAACAGGGATGTGTAGACATTTAATGCACAACTTTTTAGGTCAAATCCATTGGCTGTAATATAGTACTGTGGGTCTCAAAGCATCGCCCATATTGACTGGTGCTGCTATGCTGTAAACAAAAAGTATCTGAGGGAGACAGAGATGCTTCCAAAATTTCAGGACGTTTTTTTATTTATAACCTATTGTTTCTAATGTCTTATGGATCTGATCTACATCAACAGACATCAATTTTCTTGACATCTTCGTATCATCCCTCTGCTGAAGTCGTGGACCACAAAGAGCTTACAAAGCATGTACGGAATCTCATTGTTGAAAGGTATTGTTCAGGAGAGGGGTGCAGAAAAATTTCCAAAACATTAGATGTACAATGGAACACAGTGAGGGCCATCATCAAATGGAGAAAATGGGGCACCACAGTGAAATTACCAAGAACAGGAGATCCCTCCAAAATAGACAAAAGGACAAGAAAAGGCTTCCAAGAGACCCATGGCAACATTAAAGGAGCTGCAGGAATATCAGGCAAGTACTAGTCACTCCCGGTATGTGACAGCAATCTCTCATATTCTTCATGTCTAAGCTATGGAGTAGGGTGGCTAGACGGAAGTCGTGTCTCATGAAAAAAAATATCCAAGCCTGCCTAAATTTCGCATTTCTGCCCACATTTCCAATCCATGTGTCAAAAATCTGCAGGCCTCTGTTAGAGAGGTGAAGATGAAGAAAAATGTCACCTTTCAACATGAACAATGTTTTGGAATGGCCTAGTCAGAGCTCTAAATCCTATCGAAAGCCAGAATTTTAGCAGAGCTCCGTTTATTCATACCGTGCTTTTCAGTGAACTTCCAAAAACTCAACAAAAAAGAACAAATCAACAAAAAATTGTCTGTCACGAACTTGTGGCTTTCGCTCCATTTAAGTTCTTGGGTGGGTGTGTCTGTGCATTCTATATGTTCTGCCAGCTAGATCACACACTATCTCTCTGGTTATGGCTGTCACTGAAAGCACAAAGAAACACAAATAAGTAGGCTGGCAGTAACAAGACACAGGTGAGAAACATCACGTGTTACCTGCCAGTTCAATCCACCTTCTCTCCGTCTGCAGCTAACGCTTGACCACACCCCCACTGCCACAGACTTGAAGAGAAATGACTTGCATGGAAGAGTTTCCCTCTCAATTTGATAGATCTGGAGCATTTTTGCAAGAGTAAATAAAATTTGCCATAAAATTAAGCAATTGCTAAATCAAGATGTGCCAAGTTGGTAAATCTGCTTTAACTAATACTTTGTTAAGAGGTGTAAACACTTATGAACCAGGTTATTGTAATTTTTTCCCACCAAAATGTTTCTATTTGTTTTTCACTTTAATTTTGCTGGTTGCTATATCACTTTAAGGTGAAAAAGATCCACAAAGATTTATCTTGGTATCAGTTTCTACATCACAAAAACCTGCACTTTTAAGAGGGGTGTGTAAATCTGTTTTCTCAGACATTCATCCCTTTATGTGTGTAGGGTAGATGGGGCAAGACTCATATCCATCATATTATGAGCTTGCCATTCATATATCCCTTTCCAATCTACCAGTTTAAGCACAGATTTTTGTTAATAGTGCAAAACAGCAAGTACTCTCCATATTCACTTTGTCCGATGGCAGTAGTAAAAAAAATGGTAGATCTTTATCAGTTCACTGCTTCCTCCTGCCCTTTCTGCTTCCTCCATGACTGTCTGCCTGAAAGGCTAATGATTCGGCAGGGTGTGAAACAATCTTAGACATGTTGAGGACTCCCAGCATTTACAAGAGCATACTGCATCTCAGAAGAAATGTAAGGGGATTCCTGTCTAAGCAAAATAAAATAAGATAAACCACACAGATATTATTATTCATAGTTTCGTTAATTCAAATTTATGGATTTTATTTTCATTCAGTGTAATATTAACTGTAACAGCCATAACTATATTTCCAGTCTCCATCTGTAGTAACACTGTAGGACAGTTGTGAATGACTTTGGACCAACATCTTTTGGATTTCCACTCATGTGTATGTACTTAATGTCATTTTCAATTAATTGTAGTGATGCCACCTTAATACTGAAACTCTGAGACATGTGTCAAAGAAAAAACTCTTTGCTTCAAAACTGTGTATTGGTGCATGATTAGTTCTGCCAAAAACACATGACCAATGACCTCATGACTGCTTTGAAAATTGATTCAGATTGATATTTTGGAACCAACTACAAAACAAGGGCATTCAACAAATAAGGTTCTCTATTTCTAAGAAATTTGTATTAGTAATGTGTAAGAGCTTAGCAAAAAGAAAAAGCAATCCCCTTATATTTCATTATAGGCTTTGAAATATAATGGGATTGCTTTTTCTTTATTAAGTAATACACAACATTACTTAATGTTGGCAGTTAACTTTATTGTTAAATGAGGAAAAAAAAAAAAAAAAAAGATTTCAATGCACAGATTTGTTAGCTGGAACCCAAAACCTCACTGCAGCATCCACTAGGAGATGCACTTCATTGTTTTGGCCACTAATGTGCACTGTATAGAAAAGCTGAAGTAATTAACATTTCTAACATTTGGTAGGAAAGCTTCATTTTGCCATCAGTAATTAATTGCACTGACTGCACTCACTACAATGCTAAAGATATATAAATATCTTTATATTATGCTATATATTTTTCATGAAAACTGTAAACAAGAAAAAAAAAGAAGAAAACCAATACATTATAAATGTATTTGTCCAACAGAATGATGACCTTTACAAAAATTTTTATAATTTTTTTTAGAAAAACACCAGCAGAACTAAGTGCCTCAGAATAAATATGCTGAGCTGTTAGACATCATAGAATCCTGAAGAATGAAATCAGGCCAACCTATGCTTGGAGGAAATCTTCTATGGAAAGGCTGAAACACAATAGCCTCTAAGCTGTTGGAATATGGAAAACAATTATTACTTCTTTGTATAAAAGCACAGCTTGGAAAGTAGCCTTAACATGAACAATAGGTAAATATTACAGCTCATACACAGTGATTTGTACAGTGGATGCTCCACATAATACAAGACCAATAATAAATGGATTTAAAAAAAAATGTGTTAACAAAGGAAAACCTATAATTGTTGGTGTGGTGACATTTTTTTGTTAGGAGACATTTATGGAAAGAGTTTCAGTTGTAAGGGCTTTGTAATGGCTTTGTAACAGCCATAGTGCTTTGCAAAGTTTATCAGCTCAGGAAGGTCTTCAGGACAGAGGAGTTTACACTTTCTGGCTTCTCAGTAAAATGACAGTAAAATGATAATTTTTTTAGAGAGAGAAGCAATTTTTAATTTTTTGAGAGACAGAGAGGGAGTGAGAGAACGGGGGGGGGGGGGGGGGGCTGGCAAAGGAAACGCAGCTTTTATTGCAGCTATAACATAGGTGAGAACAGGAATTAACTAGTCTCTCTGATGTTCCACAACATTAAATCTACCTATAAATTATAAACTATAAATTTAGATCTAAATCACTTTCAGCATGCATTATTCTCGTATAGCAGCACAATGTTGTTTTATTCCTTAAATATCAAAGTAGTCTGTTTATAATTTAAAAAAAAAGAAGAAGAAAATAACTGTACACACTTGTACTTACTTGTATTTTTAACCAAGACTCAGCAGAGTGTTTGTACTGTATTTTTTAAATCAAGACTCGAAGAATGCTGTAAAACATTACTGTAGACAAGTTGCATTGGGCAAATGACTATTGATTGGAAGGTTGTGAGTTCAAATCTCAGCAGTGCCAAACTGTCACTCTTGTGCACTTGTACAAGGTCCTTAACCCATCAACTGCTCAGCTGTATCTGTAAGAAATGTCACTTTGGATAAAAGAGTAAAATGTAAAGTCTACCAAAATTAGCAGTGATGATTGGTTCTTGGCTGACCTCAGTGCAGCACTTTAGGTTTGTTCATACACTTAATCACCCATTATGTTTAGAAGTGAAGCAAAGAGGAAGAGGAGCACAGGCACAGAGATAGCAAGAACTGGAAACCATAGTATTTAACTTAATAAAATGAGACAGTCTAACTTTTAAAGTCAGAGCAATAGAAGAATGGAAGCACAAGTGAGATTAGCAATTAGTAATTAGATATCTCATTCACCCTCCTCTTCTTGCTTTAAGCCAGTCTCTAGTATTTTTTTGAACAGTCTCTTTTTTTCTATATTTTCATTTACTTTCTTTCGTTTTACTTGTTTTCTTATCCTGGACTCCTCCTTCTGTTGTAGCAGCTCGCTATCTTCACCTTTGTAAATAACGTCCAGTTTCTTCTGCAGGATCTCTCGTGCGCGCTTCCTGTTCAGCTCCACCGACCTGGTCTGGTGACACTGCAGGAGAAAGTCCCTCTTACACTGGTGCCGGGAAATCACACACTTCAGAGAGAACACTTTACGGGCGAGAGCTGACCAGACGCAATTATATATGTTTAAACCAGGAAAACCTGCATAAAACAAGGAACATACCTTTACAACTACACCAGTCGGGATATGTTTTAATACCACACAGTTACTGGTTTTGTTAGTTGCTTGTCCGCCTGGTCCGGAGCCACGGACGAACTGTTCCTCCAATTCTACTTCGTTTAACAACGGCAGGTCAAACCGGTGTTTCTTCCCTGCTGCCTGAATGATGGGCCAGCCGACTGCTTGACTGAGGCAAAACTGAGAATGTCGTTGAGACTCCCTTGTGAGTCTTGCGCTGAATAAGACACGCACGACAAAAGTCCTCGCTGACATTTTGCGTGATCACTGTGCATTATAAAGCAGCAAGTATGGAAAGTGACGGAAGTGACGATACGCAGGCGCAAACATTGGCCAGCATCGCAAATATTCACAATTCTTGATTAAATCTCGATAAGGAAAACACTTACATTATTACATTATTATTATTATTATTATTACAGTGCTAAGAAAACATGGAACTTTACATGCTTTATTAAATGAAACGTAATGCGTGGGTTAATATAGATGCCAGAGTTAAAAAAAAAAAAAAAAAAAAAAATGCACTGACTTTTTGATGACCCGGAAGTAATCTCTTTAAAAAAAAAAAGTTGCAAAAGCTTCTTAGAATTCTCTCAGAGAGCTCCTATCTTAGCCTAAAAAGTCCTAGCTGGGAGTCCTAGACTAAAAGTG
>CM075026.1:4330399-4344412 GCA_037576675.1 Pangasius sanitwongsei | reverse complement strand
TTGTTTTATTTCAAATCCATTGTGGTGGTGTATAAAGGCAAAATCACAAAAACTCTGTCATTGTCCAAATACCTCCAATTCCAATTTAGATTCTTCTGTATGCTTATATTTCAGTGGGTTTATTTTTGGAACATGTAGCAAAGATGTATGGGTTAGCAGGCACATTCGGAGAGAGTGAGATAATACATTACAGCTGTACAATCCATCTACTCTGTGGGGAGTGATAACTGGAAATTCTTATGAAAAGTCTTATGAAACGTGAGAAATAGTCGTGTTTAAAAGACATACTTGTCATTTCATACCTGTACATTTGACGAGCTCTGATTGGATCGCTGTATATAGGTGGCCTGAGATATTGCCTGTAAAGACAGCAAGTTAATCTGTGCGGTTTTAGAAGAATGTGTGGAAATCTTTATTGCTAACATTTTTTAACCTGTTAACAGAAATATTTTAGACTTGGATACAAAAAAGAAGAGGATATATTTACCCGATCCACGTTCCCTGCCCAATTTGCGTGGATCAGGTAGCAGAAGAGCTCATGATACCAGAAATTGGTTGAAAAACTTTATTTGTGACGTCTGGTAAAATCGCTGGTGTCTGTGTGTGTGTGTTGTAATAAAACAAGAACAAATATACAAGTTTGAAAATATAGGAAGGTCAGATAATATAATTTAATTATAGGAGACATATAACTCAAGGAATTGTTTGGATCAGCCAAGATTATCAACATTAGGCAAAAATAATGAAAAGACTTAATGAAGAGATTTCCACGTTCCACGCCGTTGCCTACTGATAAATATCATCAATAAAATATCATGACCCTATGCAGATCCAGCACTGAAGAACAAGAATAAAAAAATAATGAAAGTTATCTTTTGTTACGGACTTTGCTTTGTTCATTCATCCAACTTTTTGCGTCAGACCTTTGAAGCACAATGTTCATCCGCAAAGCCAATAAATGCATTTGCCTTTTGCATCGGAGAGATGAAGCAAATGCTTCCGCCTACACTTCAGTTCAGACTTTTTTTTTTTTTCTTTACTTCAGTTCAAACATGTTGGGAGTGAGAGCTCCAAATAGCAATGTGTTCTGGCAAAAAATAAATTAATAAATAAAATGGCCCAGTCAGAACCCAGGTCTAAATCCGAAGGAAAACCCATGAAATGACTTGAAGAGGGCTGTGCGTAGGGGATCTGGAGCATTTTGGCAAGGAAGAGCGGAATAAAATCGTCAAATCAAGATGTGCTAAGCTGATAGATTCTTACCCAAAAGTTGCCTTAATGAAGTATTAGTTAAGGGATGTGGACACTTGTGTAGCCAAGTTTTTTTCCCCCTAAAATGTTTCTGTTTATTTTTCAGCTGGATTTTGTTGGTTGCTATATCACAAATATCTGACAAGATTTATGTTCTTCTTCTTCTTCTTCTTCTTCTTCTTTTAATCACAAAAACCTGCAATTTTAACTGGGGTGTGTAGACTTTTTTTATCTATTTTATATTTTATATCCACAGTATATGTTTGTATTGCTTTTTGATAACAATTACCAGGAAATTATTGTTTTTGTGTGTGTTCATTCAGAATTGAAATAAATCTCTCTAATAAGTCAGTATCCAAAATGTGTGTATTTGGTGTTTAACAGTTATCCTCATATTACTTTATCACTGCTCCTGATGCACTTGTTATTGATCACTTGAAAACCTAAGTTGCCAAAGCATTTAGGATCTTTTTTAAGGCCCTGTCCTGTTAATAAAATGTCAAATTGGCTTAAGACCGCTCTTGATTTTGTATCGAATAAAATACAATAGAAGGCGTGGTGTGACTTCTAATGGCATGAGTGTGTAAACAGGTGCCACAGTAAATGTTTTGTTGTTTTGAAATAAAATAAATTGTTTAGGCTTTTACATTATTTTGTTGTTTTTATTGTTTTTATTGTTGTGGTTCTGTAAACAATTTAAATGCGTTACGCCTATGCGGAACCTAAAGGATTAAAATTGAGGTAAGAGTGTTATCATATTCATCATCTGATATGAAAGTATAATTGTTTTGTGTTCATCACTGTGGGTAAATAAGGGAATTAAAATCAATACTACATACTGACTGACGCTAAACAGCACTAATAGCTTCTTGCTCCTTGAAAAACTCGGGATGCGGGTTTCTCCCACCGCATTTCTACATCTTTACCAATAGATGGCGTAGCATCCAAACGAGCGTCCGGAAGAATCTATGAAGTTCACTGTTCCGAGGAATTATAGGCTACCAGACATGGGTTTTTATACCCTGTGAATCAGTTTTACAACTATATGAATAACTCTAAAAATGAGTATGAGTATAGAAAAATGAGTCTATAATGTAGTATTTTTATATATATATAAAAAAAAATTAAAAAAACGAACATAGGCTCTGAAAACTGAATAACACTCTGGGAGTTATGATGAGAAGCGCCACAGCTCTTTAGATCAGGCCTACTCAATACTTTCTAAGTCTTCATTCTCGTTTAATCTCAGACCGCTGAAATGTTTTGAAATATTTGGGAACGCTACAGCCACTCTCCGCAGTGTTTCATGTGAACTGGCAAATCACGAATTCATATCGGTGAATCTGTGAATAAAACATGCAGCTATTAATATTTACTAGGCTTACAAATCTTTATAGCGCAGTGCTGTTGCAATATATATTTGAAAATAAAAACACCGTGAGTTCTCACAAGTATGACACAAATACACCTGTCGTTTCTGTAGGATGACTTGCGAGATCCAGTCTACTGTCCGGTGGGTGGTGTGTGCACAAGCCTCTGGGCTGAAGCCCGAGGGGAGTTTTTTGTTCTTCACCCACGCGCTGCTGCCGCGCACAAAGCCGCTCACTCCGGCGTCTGATTCCCCAGGGGACATGAAGAATGGCGAAGGGCTGTGCGGCGGCACACGATACCTCTTTGTTCTTCTGCTCAAATAAGAGCATGGGTCTGTCCCTCTGTAAAACCGGGCTGGACACCAAGAGGTCAGCTGGAACTGCTGGTAGATTCTCCCAATAGCATGAAATGTCAGTTCTATTCGAGTTAAAAGAGTTTATAATATTTTAAGGCTGTACTTCCGGTAATTAGAGGCGGGTTTTTTTTTTACATTATGCGTCATTATCTTTAACATTTCTTTCAATCAAATACTATTTGAAACCAGTTTTAATCATTTGATAATAATGTAGGATAGCCCTTAACCAAAATGCACGTCACCTGTTGATTGGCCTGTTTCTTATACAGGCCAGCTATTCGTTAGGCTGTATCGTGCTCAGGGTTGCGGTGGATGAGGAGTTTATCTCAGGACCACTGAGACGCCCTTCCATCGCAGTACGACAGAACTGATAATAACACTGAAGAGAGGCCCACTGGCCAGTTATTACATCACAATAACTGAAAAGTCTGATCGTGCAAGGTCGTTGCTTATCATATAGGCTATGTTTAACTGTGACTGCTATTAATGCAGTCAACTAAAACTATCCAATCTGGAAGCGAAAAAGAATTCACTTTTACATTATATCGATTATATGCACTTAAATGCCAGTTATGGTAAATTGTACTTGCGGTAGTGCTTGCGGTATATAGTCCAAGTGTAAGTTCTGATTTATATAATGCCTTAGATAATCATCACAACTGAGTTTTGGCACCAGATGGGAAGAGGTTCCGCAGCAGAATATGGATTGTGTAAAAGTCTAAGTTTGAGTCGCCAGTGTGTCATCACTCATTTGCTATCTGAGTAAGAGTTCTGTCATATAGTCTACATCATGAAAACTGGATATGTAGCCTATATTAAAGCTGAACATCCTAATAACTGGTGATGATTGGAGAGTGCTGTTTGCGCTGTGAGGCAGTGGTCCTGGAGTTGACGGTGTGTGAGATACCAGTGATCCTGACCCCTTCTGCTCTCCGGATCTGCCTGATCCATCCTGATGCCCTACTTCTGTTTGGAGTTCTGTAATTTTTGGAGTTCTCTGTAAAACTGTAATGAATTTCCTGGTTACCAATTGCACTAGTTGTCCATGTAGTACACAGTTATAGAAGGGATTTATTTATAATTGCACTATCTGGTGTCACCCAGGTGAGGATGGGTTCCCTTTTGAGTCTGATTCCTCTCAAGGTTTCTCCTCATATCGTGTCAGGGAGTTTTTCCTCACCACCGTCGCCTCTGCCTTGCTCATTAGTGATGAATTTATAAATTTAAAATTTATATCCTGGATTTATATATTTCTGTAAAGCTGCTTTGTAACAATATCCATTGTTAAAAGCGCTATACAAATAAAATTGAGTGTGTGTGTGTGTCCGCATTCCGCGGCAGTGTGTGTAATCGGGTGCCCAGCTGACTCCGTGGCGCGCTGGCAGATGGCTGGTGTGTAAGCCGGCTGGCGGTGTGTGTGAGCTGGGAGGGGGTCACACTCATTGTTTAGACGTACTAGCCCCACGCACAGACAATGACCCCAGCCAAGAGGGAGAAAAGATGGAAAAGCCTCTTCTATTCAGAGCGAAAAGAGGAAAAAGCGGAAATAAAAAAGTTTGAAGAAATCTTATTGTTTTGCAGTTTGTATGTTTGTATTTATTTATTAAACTGCATTTAGTTATGAAGATAATCACAGACTACAGATTCTATATCACAACTGTTAGTGATGCTGAAAGCGTCTAGATATAAAAATCTCCTCTAACTAGCCTAAAAAGACAAAATAATAAAGGAAACATCTAAATAGCTAGTGTTATTACAAAACAGTTTTAGTGTTTTATGCTCCTCTCAATCAAAGATCCGCCTCTTATGCAGATGAACAATGTAATTTCATATATATTCATCTGATTTGTCTTTCCATTACAAATTCGATCGGGTCATCTGCAGTGTCTCAGTAAAAGTCAGCTGATCACTAGTTGTCATTAATCCCTGTCTTTTCTGTTAAACTGATAGATGTGACCATATGTTATCATGCAAGTATCTAGCGCTGCAATATATGATAATATATTATAAATACGTAATCATAGATTCAACAGAGAAAACTGCAATAGAGACGAACTTTTATCACTTCTTTTGCGGTGTGTATGGTGTATTTTTGTAGGCGACTTTTACAGAATTAGAGAACTTGTCCATCCAAATATGGTTTAGCTCCTCCCCTCGCCTTGCCCTGGCTGTGCTGCTCTTTCATAATGTACAGCTTCGACTTGCAGCATCATTACGTGCTTGTTGTCCCGAGCGGTTTACGACTCACGCATCCTCACCTCTTAATGCGGGACTATCGGACCGGCTCCTGAAGGCTCTCCGAGGGCTGCTTGTGGATAAATGCTTGGTTTTCTCCAGATGTTTAAAGTCCTGTAGTTTAGTTGGGAAGCGCGCGCTTATCTATGATTTTCAGAGCAGGTGATCTTTGGAGCGCGTATTCCTAACTTTCCTTTAAACGATGCCCAAGCTGGATAAACACAGGCCAACCTCAAAACTATAAAATCACAGAAAACCTAATTAGGGAGAGATTACTTTCTACTTCAACAAGACACTCAAACCCGATTTAGATATTCTCTCCAGTGTTACGGAGTCGGTAGCAGCATCTTCTGACACTTTGGACTGTTTCTCGGGTTTCTCTCCTCTTCCTTGTGTGCTAAGCGTGCACAGGTGCTAGGATCTTGTTCTTTCGTTTTTTTTGTAAATGTTCGGAATCCAGGAACATCTTGCTACTGTTGTGAAAGAACGAACTTTTGCGGAAGAAATGGATTCAGTCCGTCCGTGGGTGCGTAATGTCGGAGTCATGGATGCAAACGTAGCAGCTCAGAGGTAGTACACTTTATTTTAACACTATGCATGCCAAATATAGTTATTTATAAATTGATCATAAGGAAATGTTTAACAACATTTCTATTCCAAATAGCTGAAAGCATTCCAGCACTAGCCTAATTTATTTTCCCTCATATAGTCAAATGCCATAATGAGATCTGTTCGCATGCAAGCCGGATGCCTTTCTAAGAGACATTTTGCGCCCAAAATGACATGTTACCGAAACATCAGATCTAATCTCCCTTGCAATAAATGACCCATCAACAGGTGTGTAACTTCAGCGATGTGAACATAAAAATGACACCCGCTCGAGTCTCCAGCACTTAGCTTGGAGCTGGAAGAGTCTTGAGCCCCGTGAAAGAACCACTACAAAGACATTTTAATCGAATAAACCTGGGCTGTTTTATAGCCATTCAATAACAACTAGCTTAAGAACAGTTAACCGCCGACCGCATTATTACACGTTTATAGTGTTTATTGTCTTTAGGCTGCGATTCGTTTGAATTCTTTTTATATTTATAATGTAGCACTGTCAATTCTAGGCTTTTTTTAATAAAAAGCAAAATATTTGACAACGACAAAATTATTATTATTATTATTATTATTATTATTATTATTATTATTATTATTATTATTATAGCTGATAAACAATTAATAAAAATGGGTGAATGTATAAATAAGTTTAAATTGGATGAATTTCTTTATTGTAGCCCATTATCCATTTTATAATATAACTGTTTGAGCGAAACTGTTGTTTGCTGCGTGCAAGATTTTTTTTTTTCAATATGGAAAATAAGAACATAACGCCTTCGATAACCTGCCAATACAAATATAGATTACTGGTGGATTAAAGTGCTTGCATTATAAGTATTCGGTATTTATCGATTACGGTAGGAAATGCACTGTTTTAAACTTCTTCACTTTTATGGAAATCTGAGCTCATATTAAGGCTTTAATGCAGGAGCTCCACTCTGCATGGACCAGCTGATGGAGATGGAGATCAGTCTACTTTTCCACGTTTACCTTTTTTATGGTGTTATGAATAATTCATAAAATCCACCCAAAAAAAGGCCTTAGTAAAACCGATCGCTCATTTTGAATCATTTGCTGTTATGAATTAAGAAAAGATAACACATAACTGATTACAGTTTAACGAAAAACTGTATTTTTTTAAAAAAAAGACGTAGGCTTAATTGTTTTTATTATTACAGATTCTTCAGGATTTAATAGTTTCCATAATTATAAAATATGTCACATATTGATGAGCTACTCAGGGTAATTTAATTTTAAGGAGCTGTCATGTTTAGGACACAGTAGCTAGATCTGGACGCAGTGACGTAGCCAACGGCCACACGCGATGAAAAGTACTAAATGTACACCCAGAATTAACCTGTCATAATAAATAACATCGAGTTTATCCAGTTACAGGTTTGTAATTTAAGTGTTAAACTCATGCCATATTATTGTATCTACAGTGGAGTAGCCCTGTCTCGTGCCCACTTTGAGAAACAGCCGCCCTCCAACCTGAGAAAGTCCAACTTCTTCCACTTTGTGTTGGCCCTCTACGACCGCCATGGACAGCCTGTGGAAATCGAGAGGACAGCCTTCATTGACTTTGTTGAGCATGATAAGGTACATTTGCGTTGTGTTCATAGATTGGAATGCATATGCTATATTTTATATCTAGAATTAAAGACGAAGGGTAAGACTCTCATTTTGTATACATAATGCCTGTAGATAATTCACTTTTAATTAAATATAGTTTATTGCAGTCCTTAAAATTACACATTTTTCAGACCTTTCGCACTTTTGGTCTGTTTTGAACCTTACTTCGATGTGCTATTAGTGAAACAACTGTACCAAGTACGATATTCTAAGAAGTAGGTATACAAAGCTAAATAAATTACAACAAGGAGTCCGTGAGTGAGACAGAGAGAGTGTGCGTGTATGGTTTTGCCTTGGGGTTAAACTCCAGTTAAAAGTAAAAACTTGTGGTTAAAATGGAATCAGTGTGGCCTCAAAAGTCAAGTGCTGCCTTGACATCGCGCAATAACATGGCCAACAATAGCATTAACAATACATAACTAATATATTATAAAAGATGACAATATGTTACCATCACTCTTTTATATATAAATATATATATATATCATTATATATAGTCATTAATGTATGTGTGTGTGTGTATATATATATATATATATATATACACACACATACACACATTCTCTTTAATTAGCAAAATATTCATGGGTAATAACTCATGACAATTATAATATAATTAATACACTGAGCTGCTATTTTAGACTCAGTGCACCCAATAAACTGACCAGTCCGTGCAAGCGGAACCTATATATTTCTTTCTCTCGCTCTCTTCCAATTTTTCCATCCATCCTTGGGGTATTGAGTCTTGGTGCATTCTCTGGAGGCCAGTTAATAAGGGAGAAGTTGGAAAGCAGGAGAAGCTGGAAAGGGGGTTGGTTTATAGGCCTCAAGCCGGATTGAAGCTTGTCTTTCAAGGGCAACTCTCTTTCTCTCTCTCTCTCTCTCTCTCTCTCTCTCCCCCCTCTCTCTCTAACAAACACAAACATGTATGCATCTCTACTAAACAGCAGTGTATTTGATCTATTTAAGATTACAGTATTGTCTATACGTAAATGTATATGAGATTATGTGACTGTGGGTTGAAAAGAACTTACAAAGATTGTAAATCTCTTTAGACATTTCTGAACATGTTTAAACATGTTTTTTGTTTCTTTGAAATTTGCTTTCTTACTGGTTATTCATGATCTGAATTCAGGAGAGAAGACATGGTAAATGTACAAGTGTGCATTTTCTGAATGAAAGTGTTAGATTACTTCTTGTCCCTGCTCTTGAAGTACCAAAAACTGGCCTGTTATTCACGGTGAAAGAGAATTACAACATTAAACAGCCATGCATTAGTTAATTTAAATGGTAAACAGCTCATTCATTGAGGTACGTTACATATAGTGTGTTCCTGATAGTACACTGTGATATCTTGATACAGTTCATGCACACTGGACATTTTGCTGTCAGTGCTGCATTTATTTCACCAGGTTTGTGTTTTCTTGTGTCTGTTTGTCCTGTTCTTCTAAGGAGCAGACGGGAGAAAAAACTAATAATGGCACACACTACAAACTGCAGCTCCTTTACAGTAACGGTATGATTCTGACTCTCTTATCAATATATGTCTTCAGTATTCTTTTTTTAACGCCATCATTTTAAAGCCATCATCCAAGCCCTACACACTATAATGTGGCTCTCACTGTTGTAACCTAGGAAAGCACAATATGTTAAGTAGAATTCATGCATAAGTGAGATGATGCTGGCTTCTACAAAGGTACCAGTTTCTGTTGGAAATACCTTATAAATCTGGGGTAAAAATAAAGCCTTAACAAAGCCTAAAAACTGACAACTGAGCAAATGAAACCATGCAAGTGGTCCACACTGTGTCTTTCCTTGTTTAATTCAGGGCAAGTTAAACACCTCTCACCAATTTAAAACTTGTAAACTTGTCTTTTAACAGGTGTACGAACTGAACAAGACCTTTATGCTCGTCTTATTGACTCTGTAACCAAACAGGTAAGTGTCTTCCTCAGACAAGTACAAGCTTCTCATATAGTTTGCTGCTTTGGCCATATAACTTATAAATAATGTTGGTTTCTGTTTTTTTTTTTTGTTTGTTTTTTTTTTAGCCCATATCATATGAGGGGCAAAACAAGAATCCTGAAATGTGCCGTGTTCTGCTTACTCACGAGGTCATGTGCAGGTAAAAAGGCATTGCTACATGTTCATACACAGGGACGTGTCTCTGTTAGCAAGCAAGCAATCTTTCTCATGTCCTACAATTCCACTTTTTAAACTGTTACTGTGTGTATGTGATATTTGATAAATAACTTATGGGGGCATGAAGACAGACATAATATGCACCACATAAAAATATGTGCATTGTAACAATTACCATAAAAGCAGGATGGACCAGAGACAGTGGAAAACTTTTCATAAGACCCAGACTTGAAGCTAAACAGCAGGGCAAACTATGAAACTTGCATCAGCAGAAACTTGGACACTAGGTGACAGATAGACAGCAAGCACACGACCATCCCCATAGACAGATTGTTTTGAGGGGAGGTACAAGGAGGCGTGTGGGTCTGTGACCTCAGGCTCAGGGACACGATAGTGGAGGGCAGAACGGGAGTGGAAATCAGCTTCAGCCCCCATTGTGCGGCCAGCAGATGCCCGAGTGGGGTTCACAGCTGGCTAATAACAGAGGGAGAGAGAGGGAGAGAGGGCGATGAGGGGGATGAGGGCAAACGACACAGCTGGGGAGTGGCTCTATCTGACAGAGGGGGAGTTTAGGTGGTGGTGGTGGATGGGGGCGGGTTCAGAGGGTAAAAGAGGACAGCAGAGGGGCAGATGGCCAGGGGTGGGGGGCACTTTTGTTATGCAGGATGGGCGGAGTGGGGGGAGCTTAGGGGAGGGGGCAAAAGGGCTGCCCCAGACAAGAGATGCTTGGTGTTGGCGTGTGTGTTGTCTATATGCATGTCTGGCTTTTTAGAAATGATTTTTGATTGTCACTCTTTTTTTGATGTGTTGTTTTCTATAGTCTGTATAAAGGCCCACTGTATATTGCACAGTGCAGAGTGTGTTAGGAAAGTTTGGAGAAAGAACACAAAGTGACAGTCTTTCTTTTTCAGTTTCTTTTGTCCATTCATGGGTCTTTCATTCTTTTTATTGCCTGTGTTTATGGCTTTTGCTGGGGCAACGTTTACCTATAATTATAACACACTGTTTATTCAACAAATGAGCTTTACTGTTAGGTAATAATGGGTTATTGATGTGCATTATTGTTACCTAATATAATTTAATATAATTTAAAGTGTAATTTAAAATGTATAGCTGTAATATGGCCTGTTTCTTTTCTATACATAGTCGCTGCTGTGAGAAAAAAAGTTGTGGAAATCGTAACGAGACCCCATCAGACCCCGTCATCATTGACAGGTAAGAACTGTAAACCTGAGCTAGTTATTACATTATAGTACACAAGAGATTCAAAAGGGTTCTTGACCCAGCAAGAGTTTCTGGTCCATAAAAACCAGACATGATTAGCATTCAGTTCTGCTGCCTATTAACAGTGAGGAAACACTCCTGAAAAAAAAAGAACTTTTATTAGTTTACATGAATCACTTTCTCACATACATTCTCATGAAGAAATTTTTTAAAACAAATTTAATCTCAAATTTAGTAGTGATGCTTGTTAAATATAATGTAAGTGACTTTATGTCGATATTTTAAGACAGATGTGTTTGGATCTTTTAAAATGTCACTATAGTCATTATTTACTTTTTTTGTATTGTAAATCTCAGCTTCTTAACAACTCTACTGGTTTTTCATGACTGCTTAGCGTTCATCCCATGCCACCCAGCATACATGCTGTTTTCTAATTTGCAAGTATATGTCTTAGTACAGCAGTAGCCTTTCTCTCTTTCTGTCTTACTCTCTGTGTTTTTCTTTCTTTCTTTCTTTCTTTCTCTCTCTCTCTCTCTCTCTCTCTCTCTCTCTCTCGGAGTCCATGCTATTTACAGTGTCTCAGTGGAGCCATTCAAACTTTCTCAGAAAGGAAAAAAAATGAGCTGTTGTTTTTTTTTTTTTTGGATTTTTCCAGAATTCCTGAGTATGGCATCTGTTTTTCTCCTTTACGAAATGATTCTTTTTGACCCGCACTCCACTGTTCACTCTGTCTTCTTTCCATGCCTTAACCTTTTAAAAAAGCCATGCTTTACTCAGGAGCTCCATAAAATGAAGGATTCGGTTGAGTATTTTGGTCTTCACAGGCTGTTAGTGTAGCAAGGTTGTGCTCTTGTGAATTGTAGACCTTATGCTATAGTTGATAGCCAATCACTTCTCAGGGGAAGTATATCATTGGCAAGTCAACTCATTAGGCTAATCAGGGTGTTGTGGTACCAAAACCATGTTGTTTGAGGTGCCACCCTTTTGTAGCTTGTATTACACAGTTTTGTAATCATAAGTCACAAACTCATCATATTTTTCCATCAGTGCTTCATATTATAGACATGTTAGAGCCTAACATCACTCTCTTCTGCAAGGTCATATTTAGTATGGTATGCTTGCCTGTGTGTTCATTAAATCATTTAACATATTCTAGACTCTTTATACATAAGCAGTCTTTATGAGTTGAAATTTCTGACATTTTTTTATTTACACTATCATCAGTGTTGTAGCTCATTTTTGCAGGACAGTTTCATTAATTGGAGATTTTTTTTTTGTTCTTAGTTTTTCTGAATATGTCTGTTTCTCCTTCAGATACACAAACACACACACACACACAGACACACACAAACGCACACACACATGCAGAGCCTCACCCAACACTTCCACTTCCCCACATTTTACTTAAAGTAATATTGTCATAATTAGCAAGTCTCATCAGGGCACCTCTCAATACACATGGGAATTGGGATCCCCAATGTGCCACCTACCCCACCAGCCCCAACCCCGCCTTCTTTTTTTAATCTGCTTCCATATTATTTGGACCCTGCCTTGTCTTTTATCTCCTCCCCCTCTTCACAATCTGCTATTCACCCCTTCCTTTACTAATCCAGTTATTAGTGAAAGGAGAGAGAAGAGATCCCATCTGATCCCTGAGGCGGCATGCCTTTTGCCACTTTATGGCCCACACATCTGATGCTTGTCCCACTGATTAACTAGCGCTGGTATGGCTGATGTTAAATTGGACCTTAAACACAAAATGCAGTCAGTTTATGGCAATTGCTGAATATAACTGCTGTATGCACACAGCAAGTTCAGGAGGTGCTGTTTTTGTGGATGCTTCAGTTATAGACATATTTTGTTTAATTATATCATTATTTCATAGAGAGACTTAATGAGGCTTAATCCTGATCCCACATTTTCCCACTTCATGAAGCTCTTTGCAATATTCTTATTGGTTTGTTTATCTGGCCTGCCCTGTTGATTCAAGCACATCCTTGTGTTAACTCTTAGCTTAATTTGTTTCAAGGAAATGATGAATTGATTGATAGATCTACTCAATCAATTTACCAATTCATTGATCAGTGACCCCTGAAAACAGTTCAGTTTAAATACAGAAATACATGAATCAAATGTTCACAGAACTGAGGTTTTTAAGGTTCCCTATCATACATATATTTTTGTTTGCTGTTATAACATGCATATTAGACATTAATAGTAACTGACAGCTAATAATGTAAGTTGTGAGAATAAATATCTTAATAGATGTGGTTTTAATCTGGTAATATAACCTCTGGATAGTTTGCCAGCTTTGATGGTTAAGAGGGTAACAGGCAAAGCTAAGGAAAAAACATAAATAATTTTATACTTCTAATATTATGATTGCTGTTTTCTATTAAGTCTCTTCTTGAGAAGTTGATATACAGTCCCGTTAAGGGCTTGAGGATTAGCAGGTCAGTGCCACACCAAAATCAATATATGGATCTGTAAAAACAATGGGGTAACCATGGCGAAGCTTAAAGAGAGTGAGGGTGAGTAGGATCAATGCTCTGCAATATATATCTAATTGATTGCGCTTTCCGGTAGGGTCTCCCTTAACAAGCTTGTGCTCCAAGAAAACAGAAGAATCAATAGGAGAACCCCAGTCTCATCAATATCAGCCTACCATCCCCCAGACTATGAAACAAATAGTTTTACAAGGGTTCGACACAGGGGCTTACAGTACATATGGATCTGCCTGTTTTACTTTAGCTATGAGAACACCCAGCTGAAGGGCTCTGAAGCATGTATATACTAATGTAAAACATGTGTAATGTGTAAAATATTTAAACAGAGCAAATATGGGACAGGTCTGTGCTCTTAAACATCATTCTTTATTTTATAGAGAACAGACTTATATGTGTAGCATAAATACATACCATGCATATGTACATACATACAGATTATGTCAGTAGTCACCTCTCACCTCTCTCCTTCCCTTTTTACATATTTCTGAGACATATTTCAGAAGTTTTCTGTCTTTTGATTATCTTACAGTCTCAGAAACATTTTGCTTGCACAGATGATGGACTTCTGTCTGATATGTCCTGTTTGTCTGGAAGATTTGTGTACTATGCTTAATTTTTACTACACCCACTACATACATATATATACACATATATATATATATATATATATATATATATATATATATATATATA
>CM075026.1:4308434-4330299 GCA_037576675.1 Pangasius sanitwongsei | reverse complement strand
CCACAGATGCTTGATCGGATTGAGATCTGGGGAATTTGGAGGCCAAGTCAACACCTTGAACTCTTTGTCATGTTCCTTAAACCATTCATTGCCCTGAAGGAGTGTATTTGGTCTGCAACAATGTTTAGGTAGGTGGTAAGTATCAAAGTAACATCCACATGAATGCCAGGACCCAAGCTTTCCCAGCAGAACATTGCCCAAAGCATCACACTGCCCCCGCCAGCTTGCCTTCTTCCCATAGTCCATCCTGGTGCCATCTCTTCCCCAGGTAAGTGATGCACACACACGGCTATCCACATGACGTAAAAGAAAACGTGATTCATCAAACCAGGCCGTTCTGATGCTCACGTGCCCATTGTAGGCACTTTTGGCAGTGGACAGGGATCAGCATAGGCACTCTGACTGGTCTGTGGCTACGCAGCCCCATACGCAGCAAGCTGCGATGCACTGTGTGTTCTGACACCTTTCTATCATAGTCAGCATTAATTTTTTCATCAATTTGTAGCTACAGTAGCTCTTCTGTGGGATTGGACCAGATGTACTAGCCTTCGCTCCTCATGTGCATCAGTGAGTCTTGGGCGCCCATGACCCTGTTGCTGGTTCACAGGTTGTCCTTCCTTGGACCCCTTTTGGTAAGTACTAACCACTGCATACTGGGAACACCCAACAAGACCTGCCATTTTGGAAATGCTCTGACCCAGTCGTCTAACCCTCACAATTTGGCCCTTGTCAAAGTCACTCGGATCCTTACACTTGCCGATTTTTCCTGCTTCCAACACATCAACTTTGAGAACTGACTGTTCACTTGCTATCTAATATATCCCACCCCTTGAGATAATCAATGTTATTCACTTCACCTGTCAGTGGTTTTAATGTTATGGCTGATTGCTGTATATATAAAATGTCTTAGGCACATGCAGAGAAATGCTATAGAGCAAAGATGCCTTCAAAAATAATGAAATTAAATTTTTCTACCTTAAAAAATTCTATAAAGGCCAGTAAATTGAAAATTGAATTGAATTGAATAGTTACCTGAAATAGTTACCTAAAATAGAGCTCTCCTGCTTCAGTTGCGTACTTCATCAAGTCACGCATGTGGTATTCAGTGGTCTAAGAAATTTATCATACAAATAAATATCCCTTTTCCCCTCACACTTAAACATTTTCATATTTCATATACTACATGTACATTGTTGCATACTATGTATCTTTAACATACCTCATATAAACCTTTTCACTGCTACGCACTCATAAGTATACAGAGAGAGAGAGAGAGAGAGAGAATGCACAGATGTGCACACACACACAGGAGAGGACATCTGCTCCCTTGAGAATTTGACAGCAAGAACGAGAGAGCATTAAGTTCTGGATATCAAATGTGCCTAGTACTCTTAAAAACCAAGAGACAAGGAAACATATGGATGGCTGAGGGTTTATCCCTTTTCCTTCTGTTTGTATGTTTGTGTTTATCTGTAGTTATTGTGCCTTCTCATTACTGCAATTTTTGTGGTTCTGAACAGAGTAAGTGACAAGTTTGTGACACTTTTGTTATAGTGACCACTCCAGTGCTCCTTAGATCAGCAACCTGGTCAAATGAGAATATCTAGCGAACATAAAAAGTGAGAGCGATTTACTTGATTTAACACAAAGTTATGAGAAAATCTATTCATTTTTTCCTGCATCTCTGAGATGTCTGTAATGTCTTCTGTCATTCTTTTAGTCTTTTATCTGCACTGGTGTTCTTTCATTTACCTAAGACAGAACTCATACACTTTCATGCCTCATTACTCATGGACGTAATACTCTGTGCTGTGAATTTATACATAAATGCAGTTAAGAAACCGCATTGTTGCAGAATGTTTTCATGAAAGTGTAACACGCTGACAGCAGACACATGTCACGTGTGGGAGAAAAGTGTTGAAATTACTCACCTGATTTGTTCATTAAAAATGCTAAAGCTGAGAACACAAATGTTGTATTTTGAATGACAAATATATTGTTTTGCTCTCATTATTAACTTTTTATTGTTTTGGGATAACTACCCAATATACCAAAATATGATGACTTAGTCATATATCATTGAGTGATAATACTCAGATTATTAAGTTTTACAGTGTGTAGCATGAATTGAGCAAAGATGTATTTGCAATCTCACTGTAGGTCTTCTTCATTACATGCAGATCTGTGAGACAAACACAGATTAGGACAATGTTTATTTTATGTAATTAGCATGTAGCATGTAAATATGCTATTATTTGTCATCACTGCTTACTATATGATGATTAAGATGATTAAGTCAGTATATTTGAAGATTAGAGTGAATAGTCAGTACAGAACAGTGTGTGTGTAGTTTATATTAGATTCTGAGATTTTTGTATGCAAGATCCTGTTTTGAAACTTGAGCAGGCCGTTAGTTACGTTTGTGTGTTTTTGTATGTGTGTGTTGTGTGGGGAGTGTTGTTAGGCTGTCTTAAATTTCGCTAATGATTTAACGGTGCTTCCTGGTGCTGGCTCGGCCCCGCTGCTTTGTTTGTTTGTGTGTCTGCTGGACAGTAATCTGGAGATCTCATCCAGATTTAGGCTGTGCACTGATAACATCATTTATCCTTTTCTTCCTCCCAGTTTATGTATTCTTGTATCATGTTGCACTGTGACTCAACTCATGTCATATCATATCACCATTTAGCACATCTGAGAATCCCTGGAGTGAGATCAAACTATTAGGCAAAATGAATATGTGTGCTTGTTTTTGAGTGTTTGTGTATGTGTGTGTGTATGTGTGTGTGTGTGTGTGTGTGTGTGTGTGTGTGTGTGTGTGTGTGTGATGAATCTGTCAGGATGGAGGGCAGGGTTGATGGGCCCGCTGACAGCTTCTCAGCAGGCCTGCTGTGAGCTCCGCCAGTGTCTCGCTTCCCTCCCTCCACCTCCTTTCCTCCCCTGCTCCATGCCTCCCCTTTCCTTCTTCTCTCCTGTCTGCATCCCTCCACATTTGCTATGGATTAGTTACGGACAGTAAATTACAGTGCCTTGGACCTTTGAATGATTCCTTACCCCATATCTTCACACATTCCCCCTTCTTTCACACACCTTCTTTCTGTTCACCCTGACCACCCTTCCTTCATCTGTCTATTTTTCTGTTATCTGTCTGTTTATTTTTCAACCTGATCTGTTTTTCCTTCAAGTTGTATTGTCATTTTTCATCTTTCCATCTCTCCCCCTTGCCCTCTTCTCCTCGCACACCTTCCATCAAGATTTTTGCTGTGATGACACTTTCAGTTTAGTGACTATTGTCATCCTCATTTCTCTCTCTCTCTCTCTGTCTCTCTCTCTCTCCCATCTCTCTGCTGCTCTATCTGGAAACAGATGTTGTTTGTCAGATCCTATCATTACTGGCTAATTAAGCAGACATCTCTTCTCTCTTTTCTACTGCCTGCTGCTCACTAATTCTCAAAGATAGTCCAGGCTTTGTTCCCCTACAGAGCTGAAGGTGTATCTCGTTCACTGTGATACATATGTTTGTGTTACTTCTCTTAAGGGCTTGATGATTTTGTAGATTTTACTTAACAGTAAAATCATGAAATAATTGTGAGTGTGGCTGTGGTAAGATGTGAGTAATATGTGGATATTATTTCATGTTAAAAATCTCATATACAGTACTCTTCAGAATTACTGGAACCCCTCATGAAAATGGCCAAAATAAATATCTAAAAAGAATAATACATACATTTTGTGCGCAAACATATATTGACATTGTATAGTTTTAATTAAACATGTTTTAAAACACAGAGACTAAACAGCACTGAATCTCTTCTTGTAATGCCTAACAAGGTTGGAGCCACTTCTAGAGAGATCTGGATCTATTCCTATCATATTTTAAGCTCCTTTATATTCTTATTTTTGTGCATGTGGCCTTCCCTCTTCAATTCATCACAGGTTTTCAGTAGTATTCCATCCAGAGACATTGATTTTGTGCTTCTTTAATCATTTCTGTGTCGATTTAGACATACATTTGGTATGTTATCTTGTTGAAAGCTCTATCCATGGCAATATCTGAACCTCCTGGAAGAGGCAAGCAGGTTTTGGGCTGAAATATCCTAATATCTGGCAAAATTCATGGTGCCTCCAAGCTTCAACAGAGCTCCTGAACCACAAGTCACAAAGTGCCACTGCCAAGTATCATGTGCTTTTCTGGTATGCAGTCCCCTTTTGTCATCAAACATGCTGATGGTGTACATAATGAGAAAATTTTGATTTTGGTTCATCTGACCACAACACAAGATTCAAAATGCAGTTCTAATGGTGCTTAGTGCATTTATTTATTTATTTATTTATTTATTTAATATTAATGAAAGCTTGCTGTCCATTAATCCTCTTCTCCCAATCACTGTATAATCTAGTTAGTAAAATATATAAATAATGTTGAGTTGCATATGTATTTTGGTAAATGTTCATCCCACTGACTTCAGCCTTCCTAGATATCCTCAGTGAACCCCATATCTAACTCTGCATGACGAACCAATAGCTAATGGTCATTTTAAATTCTACTGCCTCAACCTTTTCAAGGTATGTGACTTCCTCTGAAAATGAGTAAAACATCCGCTGTTATTCCAAGATGAATCCAAGAATCCAGAAGCACTATTATTTTAATTGTTGACCCGTTATAGATGCCAGTCCAGTGTCTGGAGTGTCACTCTTAGAGAGATTGCAACAGTCTCAGTTTGGACATTTGGAAGTTTTGTGTGCAAATGTGTGCAAATGAAGTAGTCATAATGTCCCATAAATCAATTTAAAAATGTGCTTAAGTAGAAAAACCTGACACTAAAGTGTTACATAATGTTGATCGAGTCATACACACAGATCCTAATAATGAGGCAACCTTTTTTTTCAAATAGAATAAATCAGGCAACTTCTGGATTCATTTGTCATCTACAATGTTTGACAAAAAAGCCTTGATTTAGGTGTTTTACAAGGAGACGGAATCTGACATGGAAAGGTGAGAGCCCTGGAAAAAGTCTGGTGCTGTTTTCATTTCGTTTACTCATGGAGCCGGGTGTGAAAGGTCCCAGTGTGGTATGTGGTGACGGGGGTATCGCTTTAGCTGCTCTGCTCTATGCACCCTGTTAGCGGGGTCAGAGGTCACCTGCACAGGGTGTTAACCCCTATGACCAGTCTAGCCCTGGTCTGCCATGGGACTCTGGGAGTCCAGAGTATTTATGGCTGACTCTTCAAACACCCCCTCCTCCCCCAGCATGCACTGCACTCACCTACAACTTTCCCCTGTTTGAGGCAATAAAGAAAGCCATCCTGCTCTTTTGTACTCATCCATAAAAATTTGATTATATACAGAACTATATAGAGTATATTCATATGCAAACGGAAATACTTCTAAATGTTTATAATTCCTGCTTAGATTGTTATTGAACTCAGTCCCAATAACCTGGAATGGAAGTTGAACATATGTTAAGGCACAGAGTGATGCCTATTTTTACTGCATATGTGTTGATGTGCAATGTAGTTAACATCTGTCTTTTCCATTCATTCAAAGGTATGTAATGTTCGTAAAGTTTGCAAGTGACAGATCTGTCATTTACAAAATATCCACACATCTGAAGATGAATTTGATGTTATTGGATTTTACAAATTCCGATTAATGTTGGATTAATGCTGGTTAATGTGTACGTGTCAGTGACTTACAGTTCCCCGTGTATCAGTGGTGCTGGAGAAGCTTTCAGCATGTCAATATTTTTAATGCCTCACATCTGGTTTCCTAATTTTCCTCCCCCCAATTCCCTCCATGTCATGACACTGTTTTGTTTTTCTAGGGAGGGTGGAGGGTTTAGGTGGAGGAGAGGGATTTTGATGAGTGATGATCCTAAATCTAAAACACCAACACAACTCTCCTTTTCTGTCATTCTCTTTCTTTATTTTATTTTTATTTTATTTATTTATTTGTTTGTTTGTTTGTTTGTTTTTTGCCTTTTTTTTATATAGTTCATACTCCTGTTAAAACAGCGTGTCCCAAAAATCTACATACATTGAGGAAATAAATTTTTTTTTAGCAAAATGTAACTTTATTTACAAAACATCCTCACATAATTGCCATTTCTTTGTAAATACACATGGAGTTGTCTCTCCCACTCATGATGAACTTGTGTTAAGAGATCTGGTCTTATGCATGTAATTGCGACAGCTTCCCAATCCACCCATAAGAATGCTTTCTTTTCTTCTTAAAGGCTATCTAATATATATATATATATATATATATATAATATTAACTAAGTATGAAAAATTTTGGAAGACATTTTGCTAAAAAGTGTTAATTTCCCCTATGTCTGGAGACTTTTGGGACACCCTGTAGTATCTTAAGAATATCTGTTATCCATCATTATTGCAGTTTTAATCAAACTTTTTAATTGTACATAATCATAACATTGGTAATACATGATTCATAATACATAATCAGGCTTTACTTAACTGGTTTACATTCACTGGCCTAGTTTATTTGTAATATCTCCTAAATGGTAAAGTTGTAAATGTAAGCACATTTTATGCTTCCATTTTAAAATTATTTTTCTATATTACAGTTTCAACCCAAAGTAATACCTTTGTCAGCTGTAATTTAATCATGTTTTCACAGATTCAAAGTAAAATGGACTCCTGCACATGAACAGTACATGCCACAGCTAGTGTTCAATCCCATCTATAGATACTTCTGCATTATGGACTGTGTTGTTACTAGTGCACTGTACCAGTTTTCTTTTTCTAAATTAAGCAAGTTGTCACTCTTAGAAGGCAGCTCCATGCTGAGAGTGTCGTGTTTGGTCTTGAGAAGTGAGGCAGATGCACACAAAGGCCATTCAGAGGCCTGGCCAGGGACTCCCTCTGAGGCACTGTGGAAACTGATCCCCTGGCTTAAGACTCAACCATACCTTTTGTTTCCTAACAAGTGTTCCTAGAGATGCAAAGTGAATTGACCGTTGCCTGACATTATAGATTAATACACCCAGTGACATCTGCAGCTCAGAATGGGGCCAATGCTTTCACTTCTGCAACATTGTGCTTTTATATAAAAGGGAGGTCTAAAAAGAATCATTAATGCCCTCCTGATTTTAGTGCTATTAATACAGAAATATAAATATTAGACATTAGGTAATGATTTAATACAGAAACTATTTCATAATTGATCAAATTCTTATTTTTAAACTTAAATTAATGTTTGTAATTACTAATTAACACACGTTCTTCAATGCCTACCATTACTACTGCCAACCTCTCAGTCTGTTAAATCTAAATGTCACAACAAACCACAGCAAACATTGCTGATATTAAACTTTCCTTGCAGAACAGCTGAGGTTGGGTGGGTGGGGGATGTTGTGTTGCAATACAGGGATGTTTGGGAGGCCTAATTAATTATGCAAGATAGCTCTAATTATAATGCAGCAAATGGCTGCATGGCAGAAGGTGCGACGCACTGAGCCTGGGAGATTTGCATGCTAAGTGGGCAGGGAGGGGGAAGTGAGTAATGCATGCTAATGTGTGCGTGGCCATCGTGCTTAATTTTAGGTGTTCACAGCTGGGTGCCGCTGACTCTTTTAGGGGTGAAAAGTTGATCAAGTGGATGAGGATGAGAACAGTGGCATGGGTGCATTTCATACAACTATAAAAGTTGTCTAGGACTAACACTTGAGGAGATGAAGAAACTTAAAGGAGCAGTTTGTCAATTTAGAGCCCTCTGCTGTCTGCAAGGTGTAAACAACTGTAAACAGCTGAAAAGTAAACAGAAGTCTGAAAAACTGCAATACTGAAAAGTGCAAATTTTCTAAGAAAACTATGTTGGTAATTTTATGGCTGAATTAAAAAAAAAAGTGGGAACGTGGGCAGCATGGAGGGTGGCATTGCCAGCCACACAGGTCTATGGGTCACTGGTTTGATCCTGAGCTCAGGTTACTGTCTGTATGGGGTTTCTCATGTTTGCCCTATGTTCACATGGATTTCCTCCAGGTTCTCTGGTTTCCTCTCACTGTCCAAAAACAGGCAGGTAGGTGGATTGGCTGCACTAAATTGCCTTTGGGTATGAATGAGTGTGTGAATGATTGTGTGCATGGTGCCCCGCAATGGACTGGCATCCCATCTGACATGAATTCTCTCGCCTTGTGGCCAGTGTTACTGAGATTGGCTCCAGATCCCCTGTGACCCTGACCAGGGTAAAGCGGTTACTAAAGAACTAAAAGATGAATGAATGAATGAATGAATGTTATTCTTTATAACATACACATTGTTAAAGTGCATATTAAGGAAATGTAATAAGTGCTGTGCATATAGTACTATGCACATCTGTATAAGGTCATCATGACACTAGATGCCAATAAAATCCACCTGGTGAAAAAGGCCATTCACTTAAATGAAAAGAGATACAGTATGTGGAAAAGGAATCGCTTCCAGTAGCGTAGCAGTTAATTTTGCATCCACCTCTTCTGATTTTGCTTCATCAAAATAAATTTTAAGTATGTATATCTGCAAGTCTTAGAAGAGTCAGGCGATAGAAAATAAGAGAGTGGGGCAGGGGTCATATCTTACTGAAAAACATAACATGAAAGAACTGCTTATTATTACTGTTTACTAACAGCAGTATAAACATACATATTTGTATATTAACAAGCTATGACAAACTAGCTAAATAAATCTGTTAATGATTTGATGCTAACAAGCTAGCTACACTTCTGCAATCATTAGTTAACATAATGTCTCATCGCTCACAAACAAAAAACTAGCAAGCTGGCAAACGTTAGCTGTTGATTAATGATTTTCCTCCAGAAACAGACTGTGGCAGAGTGCAAAAATCCTGTGTGACCATGGCTTAATGTTTAAGATTTTCAAGTTATAAATGTGATCATGGGTTCCAAATGTAAGTGCTGTAATATCTTAAACACTTAAATATCTGAACGTATGGTTATGTGTTCAGATCCCCTCATGCTGCAAATTTTTGCGGGGTCCCAGTAATAGTAGTGCAAAAAAAAGTTCAATGCAATAATTGTATTGCTGTCAATGATACATACATCATGGGTCCTGTTTTACAGTTCATGGGTTTGTGTGTGTGTGTGTGTATGTATAAGGAGATCCAACGAAAGACCAGATCTCTTAGGTCTAAATGATAAATCATAATCACCCTCTTATGTGTAATTTAATGAAAAAAAAACAAACAAACATATTTTACATTAGGATTTGCCGTAAAATGAAAGTCCCCCTCTGAAATTAGACTCTCTTTCTCCCTCTTCTCTCATTGTATTTCTTCTCTCCCAGTTGCATTTTTACTTTTCTGTCCCTCTTTGCTTTACATTGGGGACTTTGGGATTGCGGCAGATCTGGGTTGCCATGGCAGCAGTGCCATATTGCTGGACGATACACTCCTGTGATTTGAAGTCTTTTCTTCTCCCCCACTTTCTCTCTCTTCCTCATCTGACTTATTTCTCCCTATATATATCGGACTGTTGTTTAATTCAATACACCACATACAAATTTACACGTAAGAACACATAGTCGCAACAAATCTTTATAGAAATAAATTAAAAATGAATATATATGCTGTAACTATACATGCCTCCCTCTCACACTCTGTCAGCTGCATACTCACAGACCTGCCCCATGGGAGTTTCATGCACTGCATTGTGGGAAACGGTTGTCCCATGGGCCGGCATTGCTGTTTTGAGTTTTTTTTTTTTTTTTTTTTTGTATTTAGTTCAGCTGTATATGAGTGTTAGGCTTCTGACAGTTAGAACTATTACATTGCTGATATTTCTTCTTTTCTTTCTTTCTTTCTTTAAAACATATTTGTATCTTTTATCTGTGAATAAAGAGCTTTATGGAATCTTGAATAGACCAACATGTATTAAAGTTTATCTTTGTCTTCTGTTCCCCACAGATTTTTCTTGAAATTTTTTCTGAAGTGTAACCAAAATTGTCTGAAGACAGCAGGGAACCCAAGAGATATGAGACGATTTCAGGTACAAAATCAATCTAAGCATTGGATCTGATTTTCAGTTACAGAAGACATTTATAGGAAATGCACAGTAGCTGGCTTTCACCAGTGCCTTTGTTGTTAAAAAAATATTAACATTTTGATTGTAATCATGTAACAGTTATGTACAAATAAAGAATTTGCTGCTGGGGTCATGGGGTAAACAGCAAATTCTTCATTTTTCTTTGGTCCACATTTGATTTCTTATACGGTAATATGTTTATTTCTGAATCCATATAGACATTTTTATGGTTTGAGAGTAAACTAAGAATGTGTAAAAACTAAATCTGATGAGAGAGAGAGAGAGAGAGAGAGAGAAGGAAAGCAAAAAGGAGAAAGTATGGGTTCACTGGGAGATGCAGGGATCGCAGGAAATAAGCCGAGATGTTTCAGGAAGTTGTCGAGATTTGAGTGATTGGCTCCAGATGTGGGAGGTCAAGTTCCATGACCCAGGAAGTACTCACTGGGGACCCTTCCTCCTACACGTCTTTCACTACCACACGCACACCCCCATTCTGACATCTCTTCCTCTTGCCCTCCCGTGCTATCCCTTCTTCTTTACTTCCACCATGTTTGTTTTAACTCTTTCCCTCTGACATATCCTGAGAAATGACTTCCACGTGGGTCCCACACCTCTGTGCATCCCTGCACAGAAGCCGTGCCTATGGCCATGGCTATTTATTTAGAGAACATACAGTGCACTCTGACTTTTGCCATCTAGCAACATGAAACATCTGGTCAGCATCTCTGTGCTCTACTCCAACTAAGACCTGCTTATGATCTGTTCCTTCCATTTCATTTATGCCCCTCAAATTTCTTAATCCTTACTCACTTTTACTTTACACTGGTTGTGTGGCAGTGAGACGCCCTGGATGGAACACCAGTCCATCGCAGGGTCACTGTGCACTTAAAAAGTGAAATTAGGGGTCAGAACACATCATCAGTCAGCATATCTCAAAGGAGCCAGGAGAGATTCACTCCATATGTTTGATGGCATTGAGGGATGGGGTGGACCCCATAGATGTCCTATACACCTCCTGCTCATATTCCATAGTACATAAGGAGATGATGGAGAGGAGAAAGCCAAATGGACAATGAGGGACAGCTTTCAAGGATGCTGAGAATGATGGCTGAGAGCAGAAAGAATGACTAGAAAGAGATGGAAGAAAAATGATGTGAAAATGATATTAAATACTCCACGGGTTGAGGAGAGTCAATGAACGTCCAATGAATTTCCATGAATCACATTTGCCTATGAGGGGTCGTTTAAATGGAAAGTAAAAGATAAAGCTAACTAATAAAATCTTCTGAATGCTTTTCAAAACATTTACACCTCTTTTCCCCAATTAGGTGGTCCTCTCAAGCACTGTTAGTGTGGATGGTCACGTTCTTGCAGTATCTGATAACATGTTTGTACACAACAACTCCAAGCATGGTCGACGAGCACGAAGACTGGAGCCAGGAGAGTCACTAGAGAACACCATGGAATATGGTGAGACGAGTAAGAAATTAGTGTTTTGTCTTTATACAACTGGGATGATAAATAAGAATGCCAAAACTAGATTTTTTATTGAATTAAATAATATGTACATACAGTATACTGTAGTACTGGGCAAAGGTCGACTTCTGCATTGCTGAGTCAGTACAAAAACATTTTATATTTCCAAACATTACTTTTCCAACAAAAAAATGGATTGGGGATTAGTACTGGGGATTAGTAATTCATTTTAAAAAAGCAACGAGTTGTCAGACCAAATTTTGACTTTTAGTCAGTGTTTAGTTTATTACTGTTCACTGCTCTTTATAGTTTTTTTTAAATGTAGAAATATTTAATTTAAATATATTTAATTTATATAGAAATATTTAATTTAAATATTTCTGAAGGCAATTTGCTTTACAGCATTTCTTTTGCACAGTGCTGTATATACATTAGAAATAACTTCAGTGCTAACACTGATTCCAACACTATAAATACATTGTGCATGTTTTTGTCTACAATTTGACTCCACCTCAGTGACATAATAATATTAATGAATAATGTCTATCTTTGTTTATCTATCTATATAAACAGCCACACCATGTATCAAAGCCATCAGCCCCAGTGAGGGCTGGACCACAGGTGGAGCGATGGTGATCATTATTGGCGAGAACTTCTTTGATGGTCTGCAGGTTGTGTTTGGGAGCATGCTGGTGTGGAGTGAGGTTAGAATGCTAGAAGACTTTAATTGCTTCACTATATTCATTCAGCTGATCTCCTTTTTATGTGTGTGGTGGAACTTCAATTCAATTCAATTTTATTTGTATAGCACTTTTAACAATGGACATTGTCACACAGCAACTTTACAGAAATAAATGGATTCAAAAAATATATTGTAAATATGTGAATTTATCCGGAGACACCCTATTTTTTCCTACAACTTTTAATATAGATGTGTATTTTATGACTTCTGTATTGTTGAGTCAGTACAAAAAACATTTTATATTTCCAAACATTACTTTTCCAACAAAAAATTAAGTTCTGCATGCAAAAAAAAGAAGCATATGTGACAGTCAGAGTTACCAGAAGAACAGTGGCAGATTCTCCAAGATGCTCAATAAAACGACCAGCTAATATCCTTATAAAACTGCACAAATTGTACTGGGATTAGTAAATCATTTTAAAAAAGGAACGAGTTGTCAGACCAAATTTTGTTTAGTTTATCACTGTTTTCTGCTCTTTATAGGTTTTTTTTAAATGTAGAAATATTTAATTTAAATTTTCTGAAGGCAATTTGCTTTACAGTATTTCTTTTGCACAGTGCTGTATACATATACATATATAGTTACTGTTACTGTTACTGTTACTATTTCTGTTACCAAGATCAAGTTCATAATAATAAACTTAACTACAGTGTTAGTAGTGGTAATAAGTACTAGAGCTGCTGTTTGTGAGTACAGGAATGTGTCATTCTTTTTTTAATTTAACTGCCAACTGTGTGTTTTTTTAACAGTTAATAACCCCTCATGCAATCCGGGTTCAGACACCTCCAAGACACATTCCAGGAGTAGTAGAAGTCACACTGTCCTACAAATCAAAACAGTTCTGCAAAGGAGCTCCAGGAAGATTCATTTACACAGGTATGCAGATAGTTAGCACATACCCTTTGGTATTTCTTTAGCGTTAGTGTTTTTCTATACATTTATTTTCCTAACTGAATTAACTAACATTTTCTAATGTATTATTGCTGTATGTAGGACTTCTGAAATATGTAATCTTGTGTCAATGTGCACTCTGAATTTGTCCTTAGCACTGAATGAACCAACCATAGACTATGGCTTCCAGAGACTTCAGAAGGTCATCCCTAGACATCCTGGGGACCCTGACAAACTGGCAAAAGTAAGGAATTTCCTGCTACACTGAACATTTAAATCACTTACTTGTATGTGTTCCGACAGTATTTAACCTGCCTTTTTTCTGGTTTTCTGCTTAGGAGATGCTGCTTAAAAGGGCAGCAGATCTCGTGGAAGCAGTCTATGGAAATACCCACAGTAATCAGGTAACTACAAAACAGTGCTGCCCTCAAATAGGTGTAAAACATTGACTGTGTAAATGTGAGCTTGCTTAACTGAGCTAAGAATGAATGAATTGCCATCACATCCAGCATATATTCCTTTGGAGCTTGGCCAGTTAAATTTGACATAGGAATTGGGTTTTGATCTTCAAATGTGTGTTGAAAGGATCCAGGTGAGTTTATCAACTGAAGAAAGGTTAAGAATTGAGCATAAACTATTTTTGGGAAGTGTAAATCATTAGTGTATCAACAGGAGCAGGCTATGAATCACAAAGGTAGAAGCTCTAAGTAGAAATAGTATCAGGATGAATCAGGCAGGTCCAGTAGGTGAGTTGGGGTGCAAATCTACACCCCATTTGCACTTGGGGGTACAAATCTACAGCACTGCAAATTGTCAATGCTTAACACATCAAATTCAGTTCAACCAACTGCAGTATTGAGCCATTTAGAATACTAAATTGTACAATATTGTGATTCCTATACAAATCATGAGGACACTATATAGAAGTACAATATGTATAACTTATTATTTCCTCATATGGCTGTAGGACATGTTATTGAAAAGGGCAGCAGACATCGCTGAAGCTTTGTATAGTGTACCACGGCCCCACAGTCAACTACAGGCTCTGCCCAGCTCCCCAGTGCATGGCAGTGTCATGGGATTAAGCTCCTACCCATCTCAGCTTGGTGTGAGCATTGGAGACCCTGGACAAAGCAGTGGCCAAGGTGAGAAAGGCAAAAGAAAGAGTGTCTTGAAGAATATGGACAATTTTACAATTTTGTGATATGTGCACAATAGTTTAGAGTGCGTTATACATAAGCAGAAGATGTCACACATTATTTTAGAATATGTTTAGACCAATATCTTAAAAAAAAAGATCAGTGCAACAGTATGGAGAAGTACAGTCAGTATTGTAAAGTGGGTGCATGAAAGCATATTAAATATATTGTACAAATAAAAAAGTTTAAAACTTTCAGGGGTACTGACAATATGTTTTTTTTTTTAAATGCACACTGATTAATTCCTTTGAAACAGTCACAGTCTTGCAACAGTTTGCATCTCTCTGCCTTCTTGCAAAGGTTACATGCGTAATTCTACAAGTTTGTCTCCACGGAGCTACCCATCTGCCTCCACCCCTCAGCAGTCCACCTATGGCTCTGGAGGAGGCATGAGTGGAGGGTATGGAGCTGTACCCATGGGCAGTCTGGGTGTACCCGGGTCCCCTGGCTTCAGCAGTGCCTCCCCAAACAGCTCTCCATATGGTAATGAATGCTTGTTTTTTGTTATAAAGCGACACCTTTCCAAAAAATGATGTGTCTGTGGCATCAAAACGAAAAGTTTGCTCATTTATCTTTGCTTAAAACATTAACGAGACGCTCAGTCCTATGACTTAAAAAAGTAATTATGTATCAATTACCAGCTTCAGTAGGGGCACATGTATGCAGTATTACCCCTCTCCCAAACCCTAGACACACCCCTATAACATACCTAGCAGAGCCTTTAAAGGTTTTCAGTTTACTCGAGGTAAAATGTTTGTAAGCCTTGGGGGTGTGGAGAGGTTTAGCCACTCACCAAGGGGCTACCTATGTTGTATAAAAGCTTTGGACAGTACTCACAAAGATTTGATTGGTGTCTAATTCCAATAATATGATGACAGTCCAATAAGAATAATAAACATAATAGAGAGACTGATTCACTGATGAAACTGCTTGTCAACTACTACTTCCTACTACTAGACCTATTTAATTTATATACAACTGGAGCTTCTATTTTTTTTTTTTTGTTATTGTAAGTGGCAGCATTATAGGGGAGGTATCCCTTTAATAACCTTACTTTCTATATTTCCTAACTTCGCTGATATTCTGTTGTGTCTGCTCACAAGTATTAAAACCAAAAATAGTTTCTAACTCTATCTTCTACCCTGTTTGTCTTTTTCAGTTATGCCATCTAGTCCCACTATACCAGGCTCTAGTTCGTCTTCCTCTCTTCTGCCCTTCTCATCTTTTCCTTCCGCGGCCAAACAGAAGAGTGCTTTTGCTCCTGTCTTGAGACCACAAGGCTCACCTTCACCTGTCTGTCCCACTTCAGGAGGCAATGGCTTCAGAGGTGAGCACAGTTTCATTGATATGGAAATTCTGAAGATATTAAACATAAATACAGTAGACTGTATATATATATATATATATATATATATATATATATATATATATATATATATATATATATAGTTAGATAGATAGATAGATAAATAGATAGATAGGAGTGATTATGTTTAATATAATTACACACAAATACAGTAGCCTGTATATATAATTACACCTTAATTATTATGTTTATCATGTAGACATTTATTCGTTATTTATTAACAGCTTCTTTCTTTGTTCTCTTTTTATTTAGCAATGACTGGTCTTGTTGTCCCACCAATGTAGAAGACATATTGTTATGAGATAAGACCTTTTCACCAGCTGATGTTCCAGGGTAATACTGAGACTAGTGATGCCTTTACCTCCTAATCACTCGCAGCAACACACATCAACCACACAGAGAGACACTGCAGGCTCTTAACAGTTTAAACGATAAATGATAACAAGCAGTGAACTCCATCTTTTACTAGATATGAAGTAAATATGAATGGGACCGGACGATGGAAAGTGAACAGCTTTGAGGAACTTCACACAAAAAAGATGGTATTTTCATATTTGCATAATTTCTCCTTAGCTCAGAGAGGCTTCACCAGTCATTTATGATGATTTTTCTACAAAGATTCTGGATCACATGATCAGAGGACTCTCATCAAACTTTAAGAAGCAAGGTGCAAATCTCTCAGAAGAACTGTCCAAAACTTTTTCATGGGCTGTGCAGAAACCTTGCTCATAAAAGACATTTTACAATGATAACCTGGACATTCCATTTATAGATGTGGAGAATTTTATTTTCTTTCTTAGCTCCAAAATAAGGGAAATTATACTTTGTACCTCTCAGAGATGTGATTTGATGACCTCATATATTGACTTATTTAAAGAAAATGCTATATAAGTTATTATTTTTTAGGTTAAGTAATAATAAAACACTTTTTTGATTCTATTTGTAATTGTTCTACTTGTTATATCTTATTACTATGCTGCCATTATTTTTATGTTGTGAGTATATAATGAATGTTATTAGCTTATTATTTTTAAATCCAAATCCATTTTTCCTGGAAAAATCCTGAAATAATTTTGTTAGGGAAAAAAAATACAAAATATTTTTTTAAACTGTTTCAAGTGTGGCACTGCATACAGCTATAAGGTATTCTCCCCCAGGATCATAGATATACTTGCCTCTTGTTGTTTGGTAATTTGCTTGCAAGCTCTTACTGCATAGACCATACAGTAAATACTACAATATATGTTTACAAAGTTTGTAGTCCAGAAAAATTCTAGTTCAGAAATACTTTGTAATTCAGTTAGTTACAGCTACATTTTCATCAGTAGTGTGTTGGAGATTTCCAGCAGTGTTACACTTTGTTTACCCCCCACAGAACTATTCTGTAACTATGCAGTACATGATTAGGCTTGAACAGTTTGTGATCACTGTATGTCATTAAAGCAAATAAAAGAAACATTATAATACTACATTTCATTTAAAAATAAAAATGTCACCAATCTTATTTATACTTGATTCTCTATAAACTTGCTTGAATTAACCTAAAATAACTGCAAAAAAAAAAAAAAAAAAATGTGCATTTTCCTCTTACATCTGTGATGCATTCCTGTGAAGTCATTTGATGTCATCTGTTAACAGACATACAGAAATTACTACCAAAATGTTACATTGTAGCAACAAAAAAGCTAGCAAATTATATAAAAGTAATGATTGCCACAAACAAAGCTAAGCTAACAGTACCCTACAAAAGGAAATAAGTCTCTTTTTCATAGCATGTACAAGGTGCGATGGTGCAATGCTAATTGTAACTGTGCTCATTATTTTTATTCTCAGGTCATTCACATTTATTCATTCATCTTCTGTAAGTGCTTTATTTTTTGGGTGGTGGGAGGAAGATGGAGAACTCTGAGGAAATCCTTGTGCATAATGGGAGAGCATACCATACTCTGCACGCACAGTAACCCAAGCTCAGAATCAAACCAGGGATCCTGAAGCTGTGAGGCAGCAACTTAACCTGCTCTACCACTGTGTCATTTGCAGAGTGCAGATTTCACTATATTTCACTGAAGATCTCACAATTGTGCTTCTCAGTACGCACATTAGCTGCAGTGGAGTCAGCAAAGTTTTTTTCACTGCATTCAGAAGGATAGGAGTTATTACAAATGCAGTCCCTGACTACTTCTGTCACCTTCAAGTGGCACTTGCTATGAAAATCCAAGCTGTTGTCTATGCCTCAATTTCCTTCTTCCTTTTCTGTCATCTCCCTCTCTCAGTCTCTGACTCTGTCACCCTCCCCCTCCTCTTCTTTCTACTAATTTGACAAGTTAAATTCTGCTTTGTTGTCAGCGCCTCGGCACTCATCAGTCTAATACATCCTTCTGCCTAGAGGCACAGCAGCCATATGTTGCTTTCTAAATGATTCCTTGGCTTGATTTTGTTGATGTTTATCTGGCTGAGTGATCAGACATGCCATTTTAACACTGTCTGATTTTAATTCATGTTTTTTCTTCATTTTCATATATATATAATTCCCAGAACACAGAAAATGTGATTGATCTACACAAGACTGCAGGTCCCAACTGTACAGTGTTGACATAAACAAAATGTAAACATACAGCATCATTAAAAAAGGGACCTCTCTCTCCTCAAGGGAGATGTAAAGTTAATTTCCTCAATTAGCTATGTGGCTACTCAGCTAATATGACCAGCATTGTCCATGTGTGTGTGTGCATCTGTTTGACTGTATGCATTTGTGCTCTGAATTTCTGAGGAAAGGCTTCGGGGGCACTGCCTATGGGGAAATATATTTATTTGTGAGCACAAGCCCCTTTGCCACACTTTTGGTCCAATCAATGCATCCTGTTTTGTAGTCCATTATAGCTTATGTGGACCCATACGCCCTTCCCCACTCCCCTGGGTGTCAGTAGAGTGGGGTGGCAGATGGAACTGACAGGGAGCGGTCTCATGGGACATTTCCCAAAACAAAACAAACACACACACACCCCAGAATCTCTACTATTGCTTATTATCTACATCTGAGCAACATTCAACAGCATATTCAGTGTATTTCACATGAGAGTCCATATGATGCAACTAATAGCTAATAACCAATTAACACAAAGTAAATCTTGGGATATCTCTCTGTGCTGTCAATCTATATATCCCCTTTAATTTAATGGTATTACTTATTAAAACTATGCTTGGATACACATGAAGAAGCATAAACAATAATCAGATTATTTAATGGATATAATTAAGCAATATTGTACATACAAGAGCACTCTAGATCCCGAAAAAGCTACACTCACTTTATAGCCTGTCAGCTAGCTGGCTAGATAGCTCATATTGAATTGTACACTCCAGTTAAAGGTACTTCCAGTGAAATTAGTTTCCCTTCTTCCTTTTCATCTTCATCTGAAATATTTTAAGTCAAAAACTATATCATGAAAAATGCATCCACTGTCCACTGTGAGCCATGTCTGCTGATGATGTTGCAAATGCTACTGAAGTAACCGTGTCAGTGTAAGAAACATTAATTGGAATTTTATATGGTGCAGCTATATCAGTGCGGCTATACTAAGTATAAGCACTCTTGGAATGCTGATTGTCCAATCAAATTAGTGGACAAGAACTAAATGTTGTATCCTAAATCATTATAATAAAATCATATAAACATAACCTGAATTCATATTTCTGAATGAAAAGGAAAGTCTAAGTTGCTAGAGTGATTCCTAATAGTGACTCCTATTAGGAATAAGATCATTCTGTATACCTTCAACACAATTAGTATTGTTTGCTTTTACTCTTCTACAACAATCCAGTGTCATCCAGAAGAGGACTGGTTCCCTTTTGAATCTGGTTCCTCTCAAGGTTTCTTCTTCATGCCATCTCAGGGAGTTTTTATCTTGCCAAGGTCACATCTGGCTTGCTGATTAGGAATCTAAATCTGCATCCAGATTTCTGTAAAGCTGCTTTGTGATTATGTCTGTTGTTAAAAGTAACAAACAAATAAAATGTAACTGAATTTGCACTTTTAATATATTTAACTTTTAACTAAATCTCACCGGCATAAAGTCTGTCCTCGCAGAAGAAGAATTTCCTAATCAATCCTCTTACATTTATTCTCTTGACATTCTATGTCTCTTAAAAATTAATCAAGCCATCTAATAAACTTAGTCTTTATTCTCTATCTTCACCAGCTTACAGTTTTTTTTAAATGTGAACACTGGCTCATTTGTAATTGCAGTGTACACTAAGGTGAAGCTTTTGGCTGGGTGATAAATTAAACTGGCGTTGTTTGACAGCGGCAGCAGTGGGACGGACGGCAGCCCCCAACAATACTTATGGAGGAAAAGCCACCGGCTAATTGACCTAGCTTCTGTTAGGCCATCAATCACTCTGGGGGTTCAGCCAAGCCCCGGTCTGTGAGGCGTTATGCAAGGGCTTTCTCACTTAACCAACTTAACAGTGACTAGCTTGATGTAATGTTATTAGATTCGCTAAGTGCATCAGATGTGTGTGTGTCTGTGTGTGTGTGTCGGGGTACAGGGGAGCAGAGTGAAGTTGGGGGGAGGGGTTTCTGGTGCCTGGTGGGCATGCAGTTGACACTTTTTTATTTTTATAATCAATAGCCTAAAGGCTCATATTGAAATGGGACCAACTCATAAGGAAACCGATAGTCCTAATATTAAGTCTATTGTGTGAGAGGGAAAGAATTTAAATAGATAATTTCACTTATTGTGGCAGAGCATACAACACATGTTATACAAGTTTAACAGTTCTGGACAATTCACTAGATTGTATTACCACTCCATAAATGCTGCATGCTAAATACGTTTCTCCATAATTATTGTTCATGACTGCATTGCTTGGCTATATTTGCGTTATACAGTGGATATAAAAAGTATACACACCCCTATTAAAATGGCAGGAGTTTGTGGTGTAAAAAAATGAGACCAAGATAAATCATGTCAGAACTCAATGTGAAATTACAATGTATAAAAATTAATCATACAGGTGTCACTGAAATTATTCTGATAAACCCCAAATAAAGATCAGCTGTTTCTGTACAATTTTCTTCACATCTTCTTGGTTTCATTCAGCCTGTACAGGGTCCCACGGTCAAAAGGTATCGATCAGGAGAGAGGTACAAAAAAAGAACAGGACATCCCTCCAAAATTTATAAAAGGATGACACAAATACTTACCAGGGAGGCTGCCAAGAGACCTACAGCAACCTTAAAGGAGCTGCAGGAATATCTGATAAGTACTTATTCCTCTCTGCATGTGACAAAATTCCCTCATATTCTTCACATATCTGGGCTATGGGGTAGGGCAGCTAGACAGAAGCCCTTTCTCACAAAAAAAAAAAAAAAAATCCACGTTTCAACCAAATCAACCCAAACTATGTGGCAAAATGTGTTGTGGTCTGATAAGATCAATTTCAAAAGGTATAATAATTCCATAATTCCAAAAGTAATGTTTGGAACAAAAAAAAAGAACACCATACCCACAGTGAAGCATTTACGGCTGCTTTTCTTCAGCCAGAGCCGGTGCTTTTATCAAGGTGGAGGAAATCATGAATAGCTACAAATACCAATTTTAGTGCAAATTTTAGTGCAAAACCTTCAGGCGTCTGCTAAAAAGCTGAAGATGAAAAGAAATTTCACCTTTCAGCATGACAATGACCCAAAGCATACATCCAAATCAACAAAGGAATGGCTTAACCAAAAGAAGAGCAATATTTCTGAATGACCTAGCCAGAGCCCAGACCTGAATGCAACTAAAAATCTGTGGGGTGACCTGAAGCGGGCTGTGCACAAGAGATGTTCTTACAATTTGATGGATTTAGAATATTTTTGCAAGAAAGAGAGAGAAAAGTTTGCCACAGATTCTTAGCCAAAAAGACTGAGTGGTGTAATATAATCAAAAGGTGCTTCAGGGTGTCCCAAAAGTCTCCATACATAGTGGAAATTAACACTTTTTAGCAAAATGTCTTCCAAAATTTTTCAAATTTAGTTTATATTACCTTGTTTCAGATAGCCTTTAAGAATGTCTTTGGCCGCGCCTCTTTATAGGCCCTCTGATTGCCTCACTCCGCGTGCGGACATAGATCTGTGCCAGGTAACAGAGCAGCGCCACGCTACTCTGGTCG
>CM075026.1:4291302-4308334 GCA_037576675.1 Pangasius sanitwongsei | reverse complement strand
ACCATATATATTGCCCTCCCAGGCAAACGGGGCCTGCGTGACCCTTTCGAACACCTTATCGCCTAGCCCCATAACAGCTACGGGTTATAGTAACAATCAGCTGTCATGGCTTGGAGGCAGCACACACAAATTTAATTCAGAAAAGTAGTAACTGTCCATCCCACAAGATAGACGAGGAGTGTCTGTGCATCTTTCTCCACCAAGGTTAGTGTAAGGCAGGCAGGTCCTTTGTGGGCTTTGGACTATGAAACCAGATTGTGGTGACCTAAAGGTGTCACACAAATGGTCTGTTTAGCCATTCTTGTTGTGAGTTGTATTATAGCACCCAACTCTACCTGGGCTGCCACCATGGCTGCCATGGTTAGCTTAAAGTGCCTGCTAGGTGGCAGGGGCAGACCTAGACCCTTCCTCAACAGAGATGAACATGGCATATCAGATGGTAGGTTATTATTAGCCTGAAAGAATCTCCTAGACAGGGCTGTAGACATAGCCTTGTGCTCATTGGTTATCAGTGAGAAAGATGGCATTTAACTGTAAGGAAAGCTCTGTTGATATATTCAAGCCTCTGAATGTATGGCCTCAGCTCCTCAATCACTGACTTCAGTTAATCCATGTCTGGCCCAAAGTTTTTGATTCTTCTAGAGAGCAACTCAGTCTGTTTTCTGGGATTGGTTGCAGCTGCACGTGGGTGTGTGCCCATCCTCACCTTCCAGGTATTTGTGTATAGGGAATACCCATTCCAAAACAAAGAGCTGTGAATAAGCAAGAATCCAGCTAAAAAATACTAGGCTTAGTAATTAAAAAGCATTAAATAGCGCATGGTATTTTGAGGGATATATATCATGTAGTAAACATGTAAGAACGCGATGTGGAAAAAGAGAATGATTGCTGTATAATGGCAGTATTTATGATGAATAATATCATATGTCAGTACATGACATTTTTTGGAAAATCTTAACTTACATGTGCACAAGGTGATATTCAGGTGTTATACAGGGGTGAACAGAAGCAGAAATCCATGCTTTGCAATAAATTGCTTGAAGTTGCTCATTATGACTTATGTGGCATCCTTCCACATATTTTGTGTCAACACAAACCCAGCTTTAATGCAGCTGCAACCAAATTTATTGAATGTATCCACGTTATTTTTGCTGAACTGGACACAACAACAAAAAAACATAAAATAGAAACCATCAGAGTCTTTTATGATTTTAGTAAAGCTTTTAGCTTTAAATCTATAGTATCCAAGTGAGGTTATCCACTAAATAATGGATGAAACTGGGGCATAAACTGTTTTCAATATAATGCAACCTTTTTTTAGATTATCTATGTGGGGCCTTCCTCAGCAACAGCAACGGATTCTCAGGTAAAGGAAGCTCCAAGCAGAATGAAAGCATCAGCATGGGCCATGTTTTTGTGAGGTGGGAGGAAACTGGAGAACGTGGAGGAAGCCCACATGGACACAGGGAGAATGTGCAAAACTCTGCATACACATTAAACTAATCTCAGGATTGAACCAGGGACCCTGGAGCTGTGAGGCGGCAATGCTACCCGGCAATATATGCAGCCCTGAAGTGAACATTATGGAACAGAATTGACTGTGATACCTAGAATGACCAGCAGAGAGACGACCTGGGCATCACAAATTTAAAGTGGCTCTAAAGTTACAGTATCTTCAACCGAGCACAAATTAAATAAAACAATATCTCATGTATTAAGGTATTAAGGAGAAACATATAGTAAATGGACATTATTTGTCAATACATGCACATTTCTCCATCTACATCATATCTAAAAAAAAATTTAATTCACAATTTTTTTACATTTATTTTTCTTCTAAAATGCAACAGTACAAGAATGAAGTAAAACCTTATTTAAAAAAAAAAAAAACATTGTATAGCTCACAGTTTCATCCATGTGAGTTAATCCCACTAAAATAAAGCCTCAAACTATTTAAAAAATTAAAAAATTCTCAACCCTTCTCTGAAGTGCAGTCTATAATTAAATATGCAGGGTATATATGATCAAATAAATCCATTAATTAATAGGGGTGCGAATGTTTTCTCTCATGCATTAATTACATTCTCATTAGCATATCAATTAGATGAATCAGAGATCATGTAATTAAAGCTCAAGAAGGAGCACCTGCTGCCTCTGTGTGTGTGCGTGCGTGTGTGTGTGTGAGGATATGTGATTGCTGATCAAATTAAGACTCTGTTTATCTGCTGGAATTTACCATATTCAGATCCAGTATGCCGTTTACTCTAGTAACAAATGCATGAAATAGGCAGTGGATATTAATGAGCAATAAGTCATAGGTTTTATGTAAATAGCCAGATTTTCATTTATCACTTATTAGTGTGCATATGTGGGACCATGACTCATTTTAAAATTATCTTCTGCGTTACAGAACTCCTTCAGTTTTCCTTTATGGTTTGAACAGGTGAGAAGCTCATGTTGACTCAGTGCTGTCCCCTGCTGTAGAGATGCAACAGACTTTAACACACTGAACCACATCTGTGACAACAGATGCAGAGCTTATTGTTTTCTGATTTCCCTGAGGAAATGACCCACACTTAAAATCTTTGGAAAATCATTATGTCACCATAAGATATCCATTAATGGTCCAATGACCAATTAGAATTCATCCATCCATCCATTTTCCATATCCCTATTCCTACACAGGGTCACAGGGGATCCTGGATCCTGTCCCAGGGAACTCAGGGCACAAGGCAGGAGACACCCTGGACAGGGCACAATCACACACTACAGATACCTAGGAAAAGCCAATCAGCCTACAACACATGTCTCTGGACTGGGGAAGGAAACCAGAATACATGGAGGAAACTCCTGAAGTATGGAGAGAACATGCAAACACAGAGGTGGGATTCGAACCCCCAACCCTGGAGGTGCGAGATAACCACTAAACGCGTATATAAAAGTAAATTAAAACTGTTTTAAGATATGCAGCCTAAAGGATTGCCTTTGTCCAAAAGTGTTTTAAAATAGATTATGAATGAAGTGACAAGAGGCATTATTTCTTAAAAAAATTTTTTAAAGAGTTTTAAAACATAAAGTTATTCTATTTAATGTTATTTAAAAGTATGTGTATGTTATTTTTCTGGTTTCCTTTCTCACTTTTCAGTGATTTTATCTCACTAGGCACACACACACACGTGTGTGCTGCTCAGCTCTCTCTTGAAAGAAAGTGAACACATTTGTCAAACGTGTGCATGAAAGTGTTTTCTTTTCAAGTAAAAACCAGAAACATTCTGTTTTTATAACTGCAATGTGATTTTTTTAAAATAATTTTTGTAAGTATACAATGGGTCACCTAGCATAAGATGCAGTGTTTATCTCAATTCAGTACATTGTGGACTGTAGAGGAATTTTATGAGTTTGATGTGAATAGGAATCCATCTTCTGGTCAGAAGATGTAACTGCACAGGCTTTAAGGAAGCAGAACTCAGTCATCCTTTATCATTAACATCTATTATATCATGGTCATCATCATCATCATCATCATCATCACCACCACAAGAGCTATATTTTAGGGTGACACTGAAATTTGATGTTAAATTCGATTAATTGGCCTTCGTGGCAGCCACTGATTACAAAATGCCTGATCTCACATTTTAACTCTGGATAAAATGTAGAACATACTAATAGATTTCAGCTAATCTTCAAAATTACTACACACAAGCCAGCACAGGTAGTTATTACACAGGAGGTAATATTTAGAAATGGCTATAGATATTTAACAAAAATTAAATGTTACAATGTTTGTATGTCAGTAAACAAAGTAGCATATTATGTAATAGACCACTTTAATAAACCATCTTTCTATTTTTTCCCTACTTTTTTCTACTCTAATATATTTCACTCTTATATAAGACACATATTCCTCATTGTGTGTTGCACTCAGTGTAAGTACTGGAAGCATTCATGTGTGCCAATAAAGCTTAGCCAAAAAAGCTGTTTCTGATTTTCTGATTTTCAGACAAAAAAAAAATGCTGGCTTTCACGTGTGAGAGTTAGATGCTTAAAAAAATTTACCAGCCAATATTATCAGAAAATTGTATGAAGTATACCTGAGACTACTGATTTTAGTTTTTAAAGGCAAAGGGTTGTCATGCCAAATATTGACTTTAGTGCTGTTTACTCCTATTTATAGTAACATAGTATAGTAACATGTTTCATATAGAAAAAGCTTAATTTGATTATTTCTGCAGGCATCTTTCCTTTACAGCATTTCTATATAAATACAGGATTTTTTAGGTGTACAAAGTTTACAAACAAGAAAATTAACCTTAACAAAATTAAATTTTAAGGATCAGAGTTTGTAATACAAACAATGAAATGTGTTTTTAATTTTTAATTTTAATTTTAAACTAGGCCACTAGGCCCTATAAAATGTCCTTACTGTAACACAAAAAGAAAATAAATTTTAAGCCTGTTTTCCTTTTAGTTCTGAAAAAACAAACAAAAAGACTTTCCAAACATTGCTAATCATAGCAAATAGTTATGTAAAAAAAAAAGATTTTTCAAGTATTTCATTGTTTTCTCTCAGCCATATGCAGTTTAGTCCATCATTAGTTTTCTTAATATCTATATATGTATTGAAGTCAGACATCAATCACATTCACAATCACATTTTCAAACTGATTATGGAAAGAAAAATTAATAATTATGCTTAAAATATGTGTCATTGAATTAATGACACCCAATTTTGTTAAAGACAAACTGCAGTCTTGTGTTTACCATAAGATACTTAAGCTGTGTGTGATATAAAATTGGACTTGTTTTTATGCTAAAGACACAAGGTCTGAAAGACTGAAAGACAGAAGTGGAAGTTATTTTGACTCACTTCTATGCTAATAAAAATATGTAATAATATATAGTATTAATAACAATAAGAAAGTGCAAAATTTTCTGTCAGCTGAGGCATTTGTATACTGCTTATGGCTATGTGCAGACAGACTGTCCCGTCCTCTGTTTATATGGCCCCACTCTTTTGTCATAATTGATTGATTAGTTTTATTCGTCTAAATTTGTGGTTTTGTGTTGGCTCGCTTTCTTTATTTTTCATATTCCTTTTGTTTTTGATAGAGAATCCAAAGCAAGTCTTTTTATGTATAAATTAACACACACTCGGAAGCATGAGTAGGATTCGAATGTTTTTCTGAATGTATGGAATTTTTATGAATAGCACATTTCTTGTGGAAACAACACTCAAAATGTATTAGTAGACTGTACTGGTTAAATGCCACTTTAACCATGGCATGATTGCTGGTGCCAGATGAGCTGGTTTGGGTATTTCAGAAACTGCTGATCTCCTGGGAATTTCACACACAACAGTCTCTGGAGTTTATGCAGAAATGTGAAAAAAAACAAAAACCATCCTGTGAGAGGAGGGTCTGCAGGCTGAAACACCTTGCTGATGAGAGAGATCATGGCCAGAGTGGTCTGGACTGACAGGAAGTCTATTGTAACTCAAAGAAGCACTGTTTACAACCATGGTGACCCGAAAAGCATCTCAGAAGGAACAACACATCAAACCTTGAGGTGGATGGGCTACAGCAGCAGAAGACCACATCAGCCAAGAACAGGAACCTGAGGCTACAGTGGGAACAGTCTCACCAGAATAGAACAGTTGAAGATTGGAAAAACATTGCCTGATTCCCCCCAAAACAGTTTATGAAACAGTTTAAGAATCTGAGGCTATCATGGGCACAGACTCACCAAAACTGATTCCTGTTCTTGGCTGACAGGAGAGGAACCTAATATAGTCTTCTATTGTAGCCCATCCACCTCAAGGTTTGATGTTTTGTGCATGCTAAGCTCTGGCCATTTTCTTCTGACCTCTCTTATCAACAAGGCATTTCTACCCACAGAAATGTTGCTCACTCACTGTTTTTTGTTTTTCAATTCTGTGTAAACTCTAGAGACTGTTGTGTGTGAAAATCCCAGGAAATCAGCAATTTCTGAAATACTCAAACCAGCCCATCATGGTACCAAAAACCATGCCATGATCAAAGTCCCAACTCACACTTTTTCTTCATTCTGATGATTGTTGTGAACATTAACTGAAGCTCTTGACCTGTATCTGCATGATTTTATTGAGATATTTTATATGATATGATTGTGCTGCTCCCACATGATTGGCCAACTGGATAACTGCATAAATGAGGAGGTGTAAACTCCTGTCTTAAGAGGATTGCTCTTAGCATTCAGTAGTTTATAAATACAAGGTAGAAACACTACTTCAGTTTATGTTTTCATTTACCTTATTTTCACCTTAGCCTGATAATTTCCCTCACAACCAATAATTTTTTCTAAATTTCAGACTTAGTTACAGTTTCATCTCTAGTATCCCCTGAATACTGAATTGTTACCATAGTTTCTGTTATAGTTACTAGAGAAGACTTCTCCGCCATCAGTGACTCTTATGGGAGCTGCCATCAGGTAGTACATATCCTCCCTCTTTTGTGAGGTTTGTTGTGCCTCCTGAGAAGTATGATGGATCTTTGTCAAGGTACTCACTCTATAGTCTCCATTACCCAAATATTTGCACAGAGACTATTCACTTTCTGATGGGGAGTGCCAAAACATGGGTCATGTCCCTGTGGACACAGAAAAGCCATCTATTGCACTCTGAAGCCTAATTTCTTAGTCAATTAAAAGGAGTGTTTGACCATCTTATTGCAGGCTGAGATGAAGGTTCCCAAATTTGTTATACCTGCCAAAGTAACCACCCAGTATATATTTACACCATAGGATTTTGAGCACTGGAGGCAGGCAGCAAGTAACCTGCACTACGTACCATGTAACAGAGAGGCCATGGAGCTACAAACCAAACTAACCAGCAAAGGAGAAACACTCTTCTTGGAACAATACATTCAAATGTCAGTTGCACTATATACTACACAGCCTAAATGCAAGCAAATGTGCCAACCAGTAAATGATTGGCTCAGGAGCCACAGAAAACTTAATCAGCCATGCCCTTGCTGCAGACATTCCCAAAGTGAACTTCTCACCACCCCTTTGCATCAGAGCACTTGCTGCACAACCCAGAGAGGTCCACAAATCTAGCATTCCTCTCACTATGGACCTTGGACCCTTTCCTGTCAGGGTCATCTCCCTTCTGGTGGTTCCTACGCACCTGACTTTTGGTTCATGCATATCATCACGTTTGACAAAAAGGGGAGTTCTCCATATGATAACCTACAAATATTTTATGCTAAAATAATTCTAGGACAAATAATTCTAGGATATCGCTGGCTTTAGGCACACAACCCTGGCATTTTCTGGGACAAAGGAGAAATAACATAATGAAGTTTGTTCTATCTCAAAACTTGCATTTACTTCCCTTGTCACAAGATGACTATTGAAAGCCCTGAATATTCTGAAACCTTTAACACACGTATTACTCATTGAAGCTGGGATTATGTCACTGACAGGTTACCCTAGAAGTTGGCGCTGGAAGAATACATTAAAGAGGCACTTAATCTTTTAACATCTGCCCCTCCACTTTATGCACAGCTGCAGAGTTCTTTTGGTAGAAAAGAGTGTGACTGTGTGAGCCCATGTACCGATTGTAGAGGAGTTAATGACATTACTGTTAAATACCGGTATCCCTTACCATTAATTCCATCCACCACAGAACAGGTATGATTGGGATCAGGGAGGTCTATTAGTGGAATAAAACATTCATCACCTATTTGGCACTATGGCTTTTTTGCGCTATTATGGATAAGTATTATGGATAATTTTGCGGTATTGTTTTCTTTTGCTGTATTTTTCACTATCCCTTTCTGCTGCATTATCTAGAAGAATGCTTTTTTTTTTGTCTAAAGCAAAGCATAGGCCCTTCACATTGGATCTGTCTAAAATCATCTCAAAAAGCTACTAAGGTACATGTTTAACATGTCAAACATTCAGCTTGTTCAGTGTGTTGAGTGCAGGAAGTTTAGTCATTCTTCCTCTGTTGTAGTTTTATTTGTGATAAATGTATATAAGTTAGCTCTCAGATGGAGAAGATTGCAGCATAAATTGAGCGGCATAAATGCACAGCCAAAGCTAACACTAAGGTTTGCCCATGGCAGCACGACTCCTCTCCACTTCACGTGTCTAACAGCTTTGCTCTCCTCAGTGAGGCACCTGCTGAGAGGCCTGAAATAGCTCTGGTGATAGAAGACTCTATCTTATGGCATGTGAAATTAGCTAGGCTTTTTGGGACATCAGCAGCACTACCAGAAGCCAGGGCACTGGACATAGCAGGCAATCTTAGGGTCTTAGGCAAACATAGTTTTTCACATAGGAGCTAATGATGTATGCCTTCGTCAGTCAGAGGTTACAAAGAGTAACATTGTACAGGTGTGTAAATTAGAGAAGGTGATGTCCTATGCAGTAATAAGCTTTGGCCCCATCCCAATACAGCATGGTGATGTAGCTTACAGCAGGTTATGGTCACCAAACTGCTGGATGTGCAGGTAGTGCTTTGAAAACAATGTGGGCTTTATTGATAATTGGAGTAGTTTTGAGGGCAAGTCTGGCCTGTTAGGACAAGATGTATCCATCCTACTCTGGAAAGTGTTGTTCTCATTTCTTGCAGCAAAGGTCATAGCTCCACTTAAAAGAAAAACAACTAGAAAGAAAAAACTAGCACCCTGGTATAATGGTCATACACACACCTTATGTAAAATTGCTTGGAAGGAGAGCCTCCTGACCTATAGAAAGGCTATTAGCATTACTAGATCAGCAAACCTCTCCACCTTTATAGAAGATGAAAAAAAAATCCTAGGTTCTTATTTTAATAGTGTAGCAAAATTAACTAGAAAATAAGCCCATTACAGAAGCATACGCATTATTAATTTCCTCATCAAAATCAAGTTGTTCAAATAGATACTACCAGAATCCTCGTTTAAATATAATCAAGTCCTTAGTACTGGCTATGTACTTAAATATTAGGCAGGTGGTTTTAATGTTATGGCTGAACAATAATATATATATATACATACATACATACATACAGTTGGGGTCATAAGTTTACATATGTCTTGCAGAAAAAAAATCTGTAAAATGTTAAAAAATAAATAAATAAATAAGAGAGATCACAAAAATTGCATTCTGTTTTTATTTAGTACTGCCCTAAATAAGCTATTTCACATAATAGATGTTTATATATAGTCAACATCATCAGTACATTTTATATACATAAATCAACATCCTCAGTACATTTTGCTGTTGCGCCATATAACACTGAGAATTAGAACCTAGTATCAGGGCTTGAGAATAGATTTTTATTCTGTAACATTTGCTATCTTTACTTTGATACTATTAAATGATGTCTAATGCCACTCTTTTAATGTCATATTCTCTAGGCTTAGTTGCGTTGTTTTTTACTACTGAAAGTAAGACAGATATTATACCACTAGAGGGCCCATGCCCTCAGCACTTTTGCCTGACAGTCAAACAAGCTCATTGATTTTTAATACTATGCAGCGCAGTGTCCTGCCTTAAGCTGAGAAATGCAGAATTTGAAATGAATGTTGGCAGCCATGTCTTGGGTTCTCTAAGTTCTGTCATTTACAAAGCTGGCCATGAGAACACAGATGTTCACACTAGATTTATTATGATGCAATATTAGAATTAATTCAAACAGCAGCTGTTATGGAAGTTAATAGTGTCTGTTATGCTGAGAATTATTAATACAGTTCACAGTGAATATAAAGATAAATAAATTAATTGATTTCTGTAACCTTGAAATGAATCGAAATCTGCAGCACAGAGGTTTATCTGAGACCATGCATAATTAATTTTATATTCCGTATTATAAGCACTGTTTAAAGAGCTGTTCCTTTGTCTAAACAAACTCTTAGACAAAGGAATATCTCTTACGTCAAGCTTTTCTTATATGTTATCATTTCTGTATCTGTAGCAGCATGAGAGTGAGAGCGGGAGTCTTTTTGCCTGCATCAGCAGTACTGGTGAGTGAATGAGAAGCAGAGGGAGCCATGGATATACAGTATGTAGCAATAAAACCAGGATCTCTTTGCTTCATTCACCCAGCAGAGAAAGTCTGAGATGGACAACAAATGAAGCTGTCTCTATTTCTCTTGGCTGTCCTGAAGGAATCCTTATGCAGAGAAAACCTGGCAAAGGAGAGGGAGACACACACACACACACACGACCCTAATATTTATAAGTGTTTCATCTTTTTGACTGTTTTTGAATATTTGTACCTACTTATTTTTGTCATTAATTTTCTGATATGTTCTCAAAGTGTGTATCCAAGATTTGGCAATACAATACAACACACATGTTCATATTTGTCATGTTAATAAAGCAATTTTTTGAATGGAATTGAATTGAGAGAGACAGAGAGAGAGAGAGAGAGAGAGAGAGGTGATCACAGTGATTGGAACTTCATACAATTTTTACTTTTCCATTTCTGTATAAGGTGAATTGCTATGTCTGTAGCACACACACACACATACACACACAAACACACACACTCCAACATCCATAAGACCTCACTGCACCCCTACTCCATATACAGACACACATCCACAGACCTTACGGGTCCTTATCAAGGGTCTGAGGTAGGCAAGAGTTGTGTATTGGGTGGGGGACTGAAACAACACAGCAGCATGGAGGGAGGCAAGATTACTGTCATGCCAACACCACCCCTCCCCCTATGCCTCCTGTGTGCTCAGAAAACTGTGTGCTGCATCCCGTAATGAGCAGCATAGAAGGATCTCCGGAGAGATGGGTAATGACACAGATTCGGTCCACTGATACTTCCTTAAGGGTGTCAAATTCCCATTAATCACTCAATGTTTGCTGCCTATTGCTTCCATATGATTGAATGGACATGCTCAGCAGTAACAGCAGAGAGGTCTGGAGGAAAGTAAGCAAAGTAAGAAAGAACATGCAAGAGAACCCTGCATTGATTGTCTAATGCCTTCACACTTACTGTTGCTCTTCTGCGCAATATGAAACAGACACGAGAGAGAGAGACAGAAACTGAGAGAGAAAGAGAGAGAGAGAGCTGCAGGAAAATACAGTAGGGTGTGAGTGAGCAAGGGTTTGAGACATAGAGAGAGAGGTGTATTGTGCTGCGGCAGCATTACGCTCACTAAACGGTTTGTGGCTCAGCCTGCCTGACAACCCCTGCAGCACAAACGAGAGAGAGAGAGAGCAGGAGACAGAGAGTAAGAGAGTGTGAGAGAGGGAACCGACAAAGGAGGTTGGGCAGGCTCATTTGGCCGCTGCGGGGCTGCGTAGCAGAAGCAACGCAGCACTCTCCGGTGGCACACACTTGCACCAGCACAGACCCAGCAGCTGAGTCCTGGACCACCGGCCATGGCACAAGCCGCCAAACACCTGCGTAAGAACAAGGATTTAGAGGCTCTTGCTGAGCAAGAGAGGAAAGAAAAGGAGGAGGAGAGAGTGAAGAAGAGGAGTCGCTCACGGGACAAAAAGCGCAAGGTAAGGGAGTAGACAGATGGAGCATGGGGAGAGGGAACAAGGGAGCAATAGGGAGGGAAGGGAATAGCAGTGGGAGAAAAGACTGGACGCAGATAATTTTTCTTAGATAGGTGTTGGGACAGCAATGGTGCAACATGGGAAATATGCCTGCAGCAAACACGCACCCAGACACATATATACTGAACTACACATGAGACATGAGGAGGAACAGTAAGGAATGTGGACAGCGCACAGACATACTCACTCTAGGAAGGTGCACAGAGTGCACTGCAAGCCTTAAGCACATAATGAACTAAGCATTATGGCATGTACAGGTTCCTCTATGAATATACAACACATCTACTCTAGATGGGAATGAGACCAATTGTATCTAGCAGAACTGGATTCCACTTGTCATGTTGATGGTCAATGCAATGCAAGCTGTGATTCTAGTTTCCTCTGGAGCACTGCAGAGCGTTATATTAGTGCAGCTCACTGTAAGGGTGTCTGTGTTCCTGTGTCTGTGGTGGGACAGACATAAATAATTTCTCTCTCTCTCTCTCTCCCTCTCTCTCTCTCTCTGTCTCCCTTGCTCTGTCTAGTTCTGTAATTCTCTGTGTCTACTGTGCTTGTTTGCTGTTGGGTGATTGGTTCAAAATATGGCCAAAAACAAAGCAAAACAAACGAACAATAAAAAAAAACTTGTTGTTGAGTTAAAGTCTGAAAAGATATTTGGTGAGAATTGTTTTCATGTCTACATTCATACCTGTATTCACATGCTGTTTTAAGACTCTGTCTTTGCTGTTGTCCTTTAAATGTAGTAATATTTGGTTATTTTATCCTATCTGCTTATATTTCTATCCATCCATCTATCCATCCATCTGCTTAACAAATTAATGCCAAGCGAGAAGAAGCTTCAAAGGTTTGGCAGTTTAAGTTTGCATGTGAGAAATGCAAATAGTTATTCATTTTAAAAATAATTGTTCAAATAATATACCACAAAGTTTCAGATACCTACACACACACACACACACACACACACACACACACACACACACACGCTCTTTTTGTTTTATATTTTAAATGCTTAGAGGCTTCCATCTTGGCCCTCAAGTTTGCTAAAGTCTGTATCTACAAATATTGTAATCTCAAATCATAACCTCTTATGATTTATAGTTCTATTGACTTTGTAAATTTATTGTTGTTTGTTGTAGTTTAATCCAGAAGGATTCACACCTAAAGAGAAGCTGCAAACAGTAGTTAGGAATACAGACTGGTTTATTGGTTTAACGTCTTATGACTTTATTTATACAAAATGATGAAAATGGTTTTGCTATAATAAGAGTTGTTTTTTGTGGTTATACAACTGTCTGAAATATGATAATAAGCAATGTATACAGTATTCACAAACACAATGTTATATTCAGTGTTAAGCCAAGACAGGCTCTGTGCTGCTCTTGGTCCCCTTGGTGCTGAGCCAGCACTCTCTAAGTCTCTTCCTGCCTACTACTTTGGAGCATGATTTATATTCTATGGGATGAAGAGTTATGGCTTAGTGTCTCCCTCAGGGGAAAACAATTCGCCATATATTTGTCTTCCCTACTATTGTCTTTGGTTCCTTGGTGCACTTTAAAATGAATTCATACAAGACAACTGGCCAGAAACAGTGTAACTGTTTTGTTGAAGAGAGGGTATCCTATTTAGAATACTTAGCACTGCAGTGTTGCTGTTATTTCATGCAAACCTTTTCACTAGTTTGTATGTAGGTTTGGTGATCACATGCAGCTTGCTATCTTTGCTGATAACATCTTGATTTACTTTTTAGACTGTCGCTACATTCAAAGTGCCATCCACATCAATCTGCTATTCACTTCTAATGGCTACCATTTCAGTCAGACTGAAATCTTCACACATTCCTAAGTATGGCTTACATTTTAATTAAAACTTGTATTGTATGTGAACTGCTCTCTTCAATTTAGACCACGGTTTTCCAACATGGTTTAAACCCAGAGACTGTCCACCTCAAAACCATTTCTGTGTTGATTTGGGGTCATCATCTGGATTTTTTGCCAAAATATCTTGGTACTTAGCAGAATTCATGATATCATCATTCTTCACAAGATCCCCTGGAGCACCAACGCAAAGAATCCCCAAAGCGTCAATGAGCCCCCACAATATTTTAAACACACTAATGGTGTATACAGCCAACAAGGTCAATTTTAGTTTTATCTGAGCACATCACAGAATGGTAATTGTAGTTCTATTCAAACTTGGTGGTGTTTGGCTGCTGCATTATGTGTGGGGCTCTCACTGCTTTCATGCAACCTCTGTAAACAGCTTGTATGGAGGTCATATATAACAATTCATTTTGAAACCCAAGCAATGAGCTAAACTGTACAATTGTGGGTAACATTTTATACATGAATGACAGTACATGAATAATCATGCACTAATACCTGTATTAATACTTACTTAAATATGAACTAATGATAAGTTAAGGCACGTATTAATCAGAAACTAATGAAGAGCTAACCTTAACAACGACACGAGTCTTATGAATTCGTGCGTGTATAACGACCACCTTAAGTACATGTTAGTGCATGTTTGTTAGTTAATGTATTAATTAAGATGTAGGGATAAAATACTCGAACATGCTCTATAAGAAAGAATATGAATTAAACATGCATAATTTCAAATTGTTTATATAATTTGCCATATGCAGTTGTGTACACAAACATCATTGGATGGCGCAGGATTACTTTCATAATTTACATTGATCCTCCTTATTGAATGCAGAAAGACGTACTAACAATAAGCACCAACAATTTCATCTCAACCCGTTTTCCATCCTTTCATCTACAAATCCCACTGTAGCACTAGTACGTGTTCTGGGTGGCTAGGGCCCGGGGCACTGTTTGTTTGCCCACAAGGGTGAAATTAATACAGTAACATTTATTCATTTAGCAGATTTTAAAACCAGTGTTGTATAAGATTATTTTCCTGTGTTTTAGTCTGAGAATGATGGAGAATGAGGCAAAACGAGTTGAGATGAAATTATTGGTGTTTATTATTAGTGCGTCTTTCTATGTTCAATACGGAGGATCAATGTAAATTAATGAAAGTAATCCAGTGCCGTCCAATGATGTTTGCGTATACAGCTGCATATGGAAAATTATATAAACTATATATATATTATATATGTTTATTTCATATTCTTTCTTATAGAGCATGTTTAATTTAGTTTACCCTTATGTGTTAATTAATACATTAACTAACAAACTTTTACTAACATGTACTTAAGGTGGTCATTATTCATGCATGACTCACGTCTTAGTTAGCTCTTCATTAGTTCGAGATTAGTACATGCCTTAACTCATCATTAGTTCATATTTAAGTAAGTACTAATTCAGGGATTAGTGCATGATAATTCATTTACTGTTATTATAAAGTGTTACCTAATTGTGCAGATCAACACTATCTGTCTCTTTTTATGTTATTCTAGCAAACCAGAACTTTAACATTGGATAGAGAGACTGTCATGACAGATGATCAACCACTAACTTTTCATCATAGCCCATCTGCATACACGCAAGATTACCTTGTTTAATCATCATTACCTGCTTCATACAAAATTCTCTAGTAGCTTTTAAAAGATTAGAATTTTTTTTCAGTCAGACTATAATAATAATAATAATAATAATAATAATAATAATAATAATAATAATAACTTTATTTTGTATAGCACCTTCAAAAGTTGCTTTCTTGAAACGCTTTACAGCAAAACAACACAACAAAAATAAATAAAGAATTATGAATGTATATGCATAACAAGATAAAGCCAGTAGTCAAGTAAAAGCTATCCTAAAATAAAATGTTTTAAGAAGAGATTTAAAAGTATCTAACGACTGTGCTTCCCTGTCATCAACTGGGAGAGAATTCCATAGTTTAGTGGCAAAGGATGAAAAATCCCTGTCACCAATGAAGCGAAGACGCATTTGAGGAACAGCTAAAACAACAGAAGAAGACTGAGGGGAGCGCAAAATACGATTTGGTGAGTACAGAGTTAAAAGCTTGGCCAGATACTGAGGAGCCAGACCATGCAATGCTTTATACATCAGCATAAGGATTTTGAAATCAACATGATACCTGACAGGGAGCCAGTGCAAGGGCTCTAAAATAGGAGTTATGTGATCACATACCCTAGTACCAGTCAGGCTGGCTGCTGTATTTTGCAGATATTGCAGTTTATTGAGTGTGAATATAAAGACTCCAATAAGAAATGCATTACAATAATCGGTGTGAGAAAAAGCAAGTTAATCAGCCTTTCAGCAACAGAAAAAGACAACATAGGCTGTAAACACGCAATATTTCTAAGATTAAAAAAGGAAGTCTTAACAGTGCTCTGCACATGTGGGTCAAATGTCAGACTGGCATCAAAAATAACTCCAAGCTTCTTCAATTTACTTTGAAATTCCAAGACAGAGCCAACAATGGACACAGTTATAGAACCAGCATTACGCAGTTGATGAGGAGAACCAAGAAGCATGACTTCAGTCTTAGAACTGTTTAAGCAAAGAAAATTGTTTGTCATCCATATTTTTCTCTCAGAAATTTGAAAGGAAAGGACCTGGTTTTGAATGAATGTAAATCTGAGTGTATCAGCATAAAAGTGATAGTTAAGGCCGAGAAATCTTAAAAGCTGATCAAGTGGAAAAATATTAATGCTAAAAAGTAAAGGCCCGAGAACCAAGCCCTGGGGGACACCAGTGTGAACAAGACCAATCTCTGACCTGTGACCACCCATAATGGCTCTGAAAACTCATTGTGTGGCAATGTTCAAAAGTTTGTTTTTTCACTGGAAACCTGACGGTTGTGGCCATAACAGTGTATAAATGATATCAGACTCTCTGTGGCCCATCTGGACCATCTGAGGCTGAGCCTAGTTTTTTGTTGAAAGCCATGTTAAGCAACAGCTGAAATGTGAACATTTTCTTTCCAATTTCCAATTGTGCCTTTACTCCATAGATGAAATCTGAGAAGAAATCTACCATTTCAAAACTACACTAAGGCACTTCATTTTTATTACTTCAATATGCTGACCATCTGTATGTCATGAAAGTTGGCCAAGCCCAAGTTTCAACCTCATACCAATGCCCTCAATACTGCAGTCATACTACCCCAATAACTTCAGGGAAGTAGAAAAAACTGGTCTTGCATTTGAGTGTTGCCATACCCTGACAAGGTCTATGAAATGCCATGACTTGACAGATAGAGCTCCCATTCCTATGGTGACAACACAGATATCAGGTTCCTAGCAATCTGAAAACTGGTGCTTGTTTCTAAGGCAGGGCCAAGACCCAGTCCTCTAAGCTCAAGACTGTTTCACTGAAAGCCTTGTGAATCCTTTTCTTGTTTTTCTCAGCCACCTTTCAAGCATTTTCAATTGCTATCTGGTAAGTTCTTCAGCATGACTTTTCAGATTTCTCACATACAGTCAGGTCCATAAATATTGGGACATCGACACAATTCTAACATTTTTGGCTCTATACACCACCACAAT
>CM075026.1:4256295-4270423 GCA_037576675.1 Pangasius sanitwongsei | reverse complement strand
AGTTTTTTATTTTTCCTATTTTTCCCTAAAATGTTTCTGATTGTTTTTCACTTAATTTTTATACATTGTAATTTCACGTTGAGGATGGAAAAAGTTCTGACATGATTTTATCTTGGTTTCATTTATTTTTACATCACAAAAACCTGCCATTTTACCAGGGGTGTGTAAACTTTTTATAGCCATCATAATTGTCTAGAAATAGGTTTGATAATCTTATATTTGGTTTATGGTAATCTTATAACAGGAAATACTAGAAAAATATGACTATGTTCTAGATATATTCATTTACTAAGATCTCATTTTTTTGCAGTGTGAGCAGTTGGGGGTTAAGGGTCTTGTTCAAGGACCCACAGTAGCAGTTTGACAGTGCTGGGATTTGAACACATGACCCATAGTTAACTACTGAGCCATTATTTTTCAATTTGTCTGCCACCTGAAACAGGGTACAGCTGAAGAGTTCGTGCTCAAGGACCTTGGCTGCAGCATGTACCATTTCAGTTATGTTAGGGGAAGCTGTTGTTATTTCCAGCTGTTGTTAATGCATCTCCAGTTAAACAGTGCACTTGGGTAAAGCAGCATTATATTGTAATCATTTTGCCATTAGCATATGAGCTAATGAACAGGTAGACAGTAATAAAAACTGCTTTCTACTTTGGGAATGTTGATGTTTGGGGTGTGATTATGAAGTTTTTGACTAAACATAAAATGCTATTCAATTTATTTGGTAATTGGAATACTTGGAAATTCACTATAGAATAAACAAGTGGACAAATAGTAGTAGTAGGTAATAATGTGGTATCAATTTTTTTTTAATGAAAAATATAGGAATATCCTAAACATGCAGAGGATTACACAATCAAGAGAAAAAAGTATGTCAAAATCTCTCTTATAAAAGGTAAGATATTAGAAATACACAAGGAGTAAACACCCTTGACTTGCCGGTCTATTCAGCATGCTAGTTCATGTGCTGTGTAGATGAAACACAGAAGCGAACTATCCATGTGTGTATATGCATGCATGCATTTGTGTGCCTTGTCACCACTGACTGAGCTTGACCATTCACATACAATCAGGCTATTGACTTCATGTCATTGTCTTTTACATTCTTGTGTGGATGTGGTAATGTGTGTAACAGCACTGATAACATCCTGATAGTGCTACTACCAATATGTGTGCTTTCACAAGGCATGCCCAGTACTATGTGAGAACATATATATGCGCACATACTTGAAGTCTGCGCTGACTGCAGCACACCAAAATAGCATAAACTCTCCATCAGCATAAACATATCTAGTGCTTGTGTGTATGTGTCACGGAACTGTCAAGGTTCTAATGCATGCAAAAGAACAGATTCAAAGGAAATTATGAATAATGGGTTGGCCTCTCTTCGAAAAGATGAAAATAGGGTAACAAAACCTGCACATTTGGCTCTTTGTGACTGTCCCTTTTCTTGCCAAAGTTTTATTATGCTAATGATGGATTGGTGAATAAAAAATACTCTGGAAGAGGCGGGGTTCTCTCTTTTCAAAGGAGCAAAAGGGGGATTAAGGGAGTCATGATGGATATGAGGGTTCCCTGTCTGTCATTGATAAACCATAACAACCAACTGAGGAACTTCCTCTTATCCCTTCTTATCCCCTCCTCCATCATTTTGCATGCAGTCTATCTTCCAAACACCAGTGCCAGTCTTTTTGTCTGCTGTATTTGGATTACAAGTAAATCTGTGTAAACACTTGGTTACTTTTATCTTTTATGATAGGCCTACATATATAATGTTTTGGCAGATATTTGTAAAACTGCTGAAGCATATCTTTGCAATAAGACAAAGTAATAATGCCAGAATTTAGATTTCAGACTGTCATGAGTTACTGTACTGTATTTATACATCATTCTTCTGGTGTTCCAACAGAAGAGTAACCTAACATCAATGTAACCATAGGTAAACTTAGAAAAACAAGCAAACAAACAAGTAATCACACTGAATATGAGGTCAGAATGTTACAGATAAAACTATGGTTCGACGACTGAGTGTAGGATCACCAGAGAGGTTTCACTTGGTAGTAGCAGAGTATTCTACTTTACCTCCTTTCCAAGCTGAGTAACAATAGCAATGTCATTCCCATGTAGCCTGGCAGTCTTCCACTCAGTTGTATAAACATAGTTACATATATAACCTTCCATTCTACTTACTTTCGTTCTGGACTGCCAAGACAGTTTCCTTAATAGTGGATGCCATATATCAAAGTGTTGAGGGGTTGTAACAGGTACTGGTAGCACACCTTCCAACACAATAATAAATAGCACTCATAAATAGTACTGACAGCTTATTAGACATGTTAATGAGAATGAAATATGCTGTTCTCTACTGAGGATAAGAATCACTCAACATTCTGATACTTTTCTCCACAGACGGTGAGAATACAGCATCCAGTTATGAACTCCATGTCACCGCTTCACAAATGTGTTAATGAATTTAGGCACTTCTTGAACTCTAAGTATGCTTGCACAATAAGTTCTGTTGACCAGTGAGCTAACCTGTTTGTATACTGCAGACCCCCAAATTATGCTCCACAAAGCATACAAACAGCTGGACAATGACCTACCAATTGGCAGTCACTTCCACAGAGAGCTCTCACTGCACACAGGGCTGGCATGGACACAGGGTCATCTGCAAAAACTGATTTATTAACAGGTTTATTAACATGCCATGGCGACTAGAAAAATCTGGCAGCCTTGGGCCATGAACAGGTAAGCAAATTGAATTTTCAACTGGACTAAAGAACAACTTCAGCATCTATGTAATGAAGTTTGTTTTCACCATGTTCACTAAATGTGGTGAATATTCCCCACATAAATATTGATGTAACTTTTGGACTTAAGTCACCAAAAGTCTGTATGTGAGATGCAGTATAGTGTCATCCACAGCACAAATTATACAACTGAAGGTTTGGCCAGTTGCAAACACATTCTGACACAAAGCCTTTGTCTCTGGACCACACTGGATGGTGAATTGCTGTCTATTAGCAAACAGATCAACTTCCACATTAGTTTTGCCAATTCCTGAGCACAGGACTCCTGTGACACAACACATCCACTATCATATTGCATCTGCCCAAATGCTAGGCATTCATTCTTTAAGTTCAGTACTAATGATCTACTTACTGTATCTGACTGAAAGTAATATTGTTCAGTAGTGAACAATGCCATGGTCTCAGCTTTTAATATAGTACAATAATTTAAAATATTTACTAATCAAAATGCTCATTTTCTAGTATATTTTGATAGCATTTCTCCTTAAAGGTGTTCTACTTTGAAGAATGCAATGCACTTACCTACAATTAAGCATTATGATATTCTCATATTATTACATAAAATCAAGAAACATTGAAGCTGCTCTTTACGTTGTATGATAAAAATCTGGTATAGTCAGATATTACCTCAGTTACCTCAGTCACTTCTGAGTATGTTTACCTACTTTGGCAAGGTATTTACATAGAAGTGGGGATTCTGACAGGGGCGTCTGGTATTCATAATCATATCCGCCTCCATCATAGGAGAATGGAGCACACTGAGGTGAGATGAGCATGTAATCTCAATTATAATCTGTGTCATGGGGAATAATAAAAACATTTCCTGGATGATGGGTTACAGTGGTGCCATAGACATAACAGGTTGTGTTCGGGGATTACTTTTTAAGAGCCTGTGAGTACTATGGATGATTATGTAGATGGTGCCATGACTTGTAGCCGAAACTGGTTTCACATTTCCAATCATAGTGTTGTTTTCATTGTCAGTCGTGGGCGAGTGGAATTGGTTTTTTTTGTTTGTTTGTTTTTTTGTTTTTAACAGAACTAAATGGCGAAAACAGTGGGCTACTACCAATCAAGGACTGATTAGTAGTAGCCCATCTCTCAAAGTTTACAGTCTGAGTAAATGTTATGAGGCTATGACTAGAGTATGATATTCTGTACTCTTTGTCAGTTTTTTTGTGATTCAGTGGTTACTGCAGAAAAAAAAACAGATTTCATACATAATTGGTTGAGTTCTGTAAAATCCTTTTTGCCTTTAATTAAGCTTTCACATCAGCCCACTTTGCCCATAACTTCAAATGTAACAAAATATGTTAACTTTTTGTCCTTGTTGGCTTCTTCACTGTGTCCAGAGTGGAATTTGGACACCACTGGAAATATAAAACTGGCACATAGAAGTGGAAAGGTGGTAGCATTAGTCAGTAGAATGTTTTTTACATACAGGATTAATTAGTTTGCATAGATGACAGTGTTTTCAGAATCAGGAAAACTCCAATATGTGGAAACAGTGGCAAAACCACAAAATAATGTACAGTGCAAAGCTGTCCTGCTGGCAAAATTCACAGTCATGTGAGTTGTAGTGAGTTAATCAAATATCATTTTTGGCTGGTCAGCTGGGAATGGTGCTCTCTGTCCTTTTTATACCTTCCTCCTGCTCTCTGCTACAACCAAATGGCATAAGTCTTCTGCTTCCTTCAGTGATGAAAGTAGATGTGCTTTACAATGTTACTTTAACATTTGGACATCATGGAAATATTAGCTTTATCATTTCCATGAACATCGGGTTAATCACACAAAAATGCAGCAGCTTCCAGTTTACATCTTACTCATGACATCTCCTTCACTTTGAAATCTTATTGCAGTAATCAGGGAAGAAAAGGATTCCACAGTGTTGATGATGAAATTCATTGTTCCATTAACAATGACTACCTAAAAATGAAGTCCCAGTGAAGCAACCTTTAAACCTATGCAATGTTATTACACTGGTTCACGCTCTATGTTTTATCATACACCTTATGATGCAACTTGGACACATCATCAGTGATGTAACCTGGGGTCATTGAGCATTTCTGCTCTTTCAGCATCAGACACCCTCGCCCAGGTGACCCAGCCGGGGGTAATCAGGCCCTATCTTGTCTTCAAGTAGCTTATGTTTTCCACAAATTAACCTGCTTGTCCTTCAGCATTGCAAATATGTCTAATGCAACCAGAACCATATAGGTCTCCCAAGTGACTAAGGCTGCAGCGAGCCCCACTGGCACTGTTAATGCATGCTCAGTGCCACTGGTTCTCTACAGATTCCTTGTTACACTTAACACCTCACAGACATGTCCTCCTAACAACTCCAGAGTCATAAAGGCCTCCCCAGTGTCTAAAGCTGTAGCAAGCCCCACTGGCACTGTTAATGCATGTTCAGTGCCACTGGTTTATTATGGATTCCTCACTATATACCTAGTGCCACTCAGACATGTCTGCCTAACACAACCAGCGCCATACAGGCCTCCCCAGTGACTAACGCACCATTAATGCATGCTCAGTGTCACTGGTTCTGAATGGATTTCTCACACCTCACAAACATGTCCAACTAACATAACCAGAACTGTGCTTATATGCTTTAGCCCATGACACCAGCAGACATCTCGCCCCATCTAAAATACAGTGGGGTTATTGTGGCCAGCTCACAGGGTTTGTGTCTGAGTAAATTATGTATTCCACAGATCACCCCACTTAATCCACAGCCATTTTGACACCTTTTCTGCAGCCTCTCTGGTGTGTTTGATAGCTTTCCTAATGTGCAGCACTGTGATGCCAGGGAGCTTGAGGCCAGCAGCAAAGCCTCTGCAGGCAACTTTGATGGGCTCGCATCAAGCACTCCATCCTTGGCTCTGGCATTCACCTACCAGGCACTCATACTTTGCCCTTCTCCATTCATAGACCTCTTCTATTCAATCTTCACAGGAACTGTGAGCTCCAGCAGGATCATTTGCTTTGTGGTTTCTGACATCAGGAGAATGTCCGGTCTGAGTATTGTTAATGTGATGGTGTCTGTGAATTTGAGCTATCACCCTAGGTCAACCTTCAGTTGCCAGTCCTGTGCCTTAGCAAGGAGTTTGCCTGGTTTGCTGCAAGTGATCTTTGCAGATAGCATTTAATTACCCTTAGCACCTGTTCATGGGGCCAGCAATAGCACCCCACTGCCAGGGCCTTCGGGCAACAGCTCAATATATGCTCCAGGGTTCCTTTTTTCTGGCACGGAGATCATGTTGGAGTGTTAGCCAAACCCCAGCTGAAGAGAATGGATGGGCCAGGAAGAAGCACCTCTCTTGCCTGGGAAACCACGAACTCCTCTGACAGACTGCTGAAAGGGAGCTGGACCTTGTTCCTGTTCCCACACAATGCTGCCGAGGCTTCGTAGTAGACCCAAACACTTACACAAGAAGTAGCTGAGGGCTTGTTGATAGATCCAGGCTTTGAAATTCCCTGGCAGCCCTGATTTGTCTATAGCTGTCAGCCATGTAGCTCACTGCTGGTTGCTGCACTGCCCTTAAGGATGCAGTCAAAGACCCTGCCCAATTTTTTGCCTGGCTTATCAATGAGTAACAGGATCTGGATGCCTCCTATGGAGAAAAGGAACTTGCCAATTACTTTCACCTTCGTCACAACCAGGGACCTGGACTTTGCTGGTTTGAAACTCTTCTGGACCCTGGTGATGAGTCGCTCAAGGCCATGGAGGATCCATCTTCATCCAGGCACTGATGCTGTTGTCACCATCAGGTCATCCATGAATGCCCTGTTGGGTGGCTGCTGAACACCATGTTTGGTCAGTGGGCCTCTACACTGCACTTCTGATGACTTGACAAGCATATTCGTGGCCAGGTTCCTTAATATTGAAATGGAAGGTGGGTTCTGGTGGATATATCAAAGCCCTGCAATGTCCCAGCTCTTGCTCCCATGCTGTGTCACTATAGTTGTCATGGAGATGCTGATCAAACTCCTCTTTGGAGCAAGCAAGCCTCCCTGCCCCTCCTCCTGTGCCATTCAGCCCAGTGCAGGGTGATGAGCTTCTTCCTCACTGTGTTCCAGAGCTCTGCTAGTGCAGAGCTGTCCTCTTGCCTCACCTCCTTGTACTGCAACCTTAGCAACCTCAGCTCCCTAGCAAAGGTTAGGCCCCCTGTGATTTCTGTTCACCTGGTACATCTTTATGCCAAACCTTTCAGAGATGATGCTGATGATTGTACACATAGACCATAGATTCTGGTCTATAGCACCCCTGCCTGTGGTTTCAAAGACCCCATTCACATCCTCATCAAACTGCTGCAACTCACTGTCCTTGTTGGCTGCAGGCCAATTAACCCAACTGTGTTCTGATTGCCTGCTTTCAGGTCAGGCTTGTGATGCTTGGAGGCACCTGGCTCTGTGGGGTGATTCCGCACTTGGTGAGTTGATGGACCTGTAGGTTGCACAACTTCTTCCCCCATCAAGTATTTCATTTTGGCCTAGTGGATCTTCAGGCCATGCAAGATTTTTTTCAGACTTTGTCACCTATGCATACTGCACTTGCAGTCATTACTCAGTTAGTTGGGTCATTGCCTGTATGCCCATCCAGGTGGGGTGCTCATTCCTCAGTGGGGTTTTCTATAGCTTTGTTGTGGGTCCTCTCTCACAGGAGCTGGGTGCTAACCCAAACTTTTTCCACATTTATTATTTTAAAGTGCTTGTTATAAATTTTAGCCCTCTTCAGAAGTCTGCTCTTGTAAGTGGAAAATATTTGATTGACACAAAAACCTTAATGTAATATACCTGCTTAAATTTGGAGTATTTCACTATAAAGATCAAAACAACATAGTCCTTCTGTAGTAATTGTTTGGCTGGGATATGACACTGGAGCTGAGTTTGTAGCTGTTCACAGATGCAAATTAAGAGGATTTGAAGGAAAAAATACAACAATGTAAATAAAGTTATAGGCAGTATGGTGGTGCAGCTGGTAGTGATCCTAAGCTCTGGTTGCTGTCTGTGTAGGAGTTTTGCAGGTTCTCCGTGTGTCCATGTTCTCCCACCTCACAAAAAAACATGCCGTTATGTGGATTGGCAACTCCAAATTGCCCCTAGGTGTGAATGTATGCGTGCATGGTGCCTTTTGATGGATTCATGTCCCACTGAGGGCGTATATTCCCACCTTGCACCCAGTGTTCCTAGGATCTGGATCCACAGGGACCCTGACCAGGATGGAACTGTTACTGAAAGTAGATAAACAAAAATAACATACATATAAAGATCAATACTGATTCTCCTGTGCCCACTACAAGAGCTTCAAAAGATAACTGCATACCTGGAATTTTGTTGGAATTTTGCTTGTTACCACAGTCAATAATTTTATTTTGCATGCAAGATGATGAGCATTTGCAAAATGTGGATGGTTTTGAGAAATGTGCTAGAAGAGATGATGATTTCTTATATATAACCAAGAAAGAAAGAAAAAACTTTAAATAGATTTATAATTAAGGGTGGCTGGTAAACTACTTTTGAAACTACTGTGCAGTGAAAGTTTTATACTGTGCACCGAAACCATTCTTGCGAGTTTTTTAATTTTTCCACAAACACATTTCAAATGTTGCAAAAAAAGGACCCCTTGTTGCAGTGCAGAGACATGCAAGAGCAAAATTCTATTGCTGTTGTCCTCTGCAGACACAGGTGCTGCTGACTCTGTTTCTTGCTCTGTAAAAGTCTCTTGGGATAATTATAGATAGTGGAGTCCTTGTTGTAGTTCGTACAAAACTTTTTGGTTATTTTTAACCTTATCTTTTAACTAACTCCAAAGACAACTGCATCAGCATTAAAAGACTACACTAATTTTCAGGTTCAAATTCTTTGAAATTGTGTAATATATTGTAAAATAATGAGTAATCCACTGTATCTCGCTTTTGTAGCAAATGCTATTTCAGATATACAGCTCTGGATTCTGGTTTTCATTCATTCATTCATCTTCAGCGAGTGCTTTATTCTGGCCAGGGTCACGGTAGATAAGTAGACAGTAGCACAACCACATAGACAGAGAGCATGAGAACATGATGCAAAGTCTAGGGACATGTTCACATCCAGAAGGGGACCTCCTTTGGGGTTCACCTACTTGAATGGTGCTAGAAGTATCCACCTGATAAGGGAGACCTGGAAGCTCTATGAGACATTAATTTGATACAACTGTAGCTTTTAGCTTATTGTAGCTTATAATTTACCCAGTTGCTTCTCTTGTCCACTACAAGAAGCCCAATGTAACAGAGAAATAATTAACAGGTAGAAATTGTCAGCAGCCAATATTTGTTCAGCTTTAAAGACTCTATCATCATTGGCAAAAGAGGGGTGGCTAAGTCTTAGACCTTTGGTGCATATTCAGCCAGTGAGACAAATTATGACCATTTTCCCTGGTGGTCATTAAAGTGACTATGTAAAAATACAGCCAACTCCTGGTTAGTCCATTTGTCTTCTGTGTGGTAGGGATTGTGGCATTGGGATGTACACTGACATTTATCCCTGAACTATCCACCAACGAGCTTTTCCTTGGGTAATGGCAAAATTGAAAATGGCAAAAGGAGAGAGTTGTCAGAATTATACTCAATGGACTTGAGAGAGTCTCTTCCATGGAGTCTTGACAAGATAGCCGCACCATTTCTTGATCCAGGATGATATGTGAAAGTTAATTCTAGGAGAAAAAGTCTCTACCTAGCTTGTCTTGGGTTGAATAGTTTTTACAATGCATGGATACTCCTAGAGCTTGTAGAATGGTGAATGGATAGCCCCAATTCATAGCAATAAAGTTCCCTGTTGCCCATGCCCTGTTGCCCATACAGTAAATGGGTTAGAGGGGTCTCAGAGGGGTCTGATGCTTTTGCAATAAGACTTACATTAATTAGCGTTTAGGCCTTCAGGACGTTAGTGCTGCTGAAACAGTGCTTAAATTCCTAAAGAAGACTGTAGCAACTGGCAAATCCTAGGAAACCTTGTAACTCATATCTATTTTGGAGTTGGCCAGCCCAGAACTATACAACTTGAATCTTAGCAGAACACTTCAAGCACAATGTACATTTTTGTAGATACGGTGAGTTAATAAGGATGTTTCCTGTATGAAGTAACACATAAACACTCAAAAAGATTGGAAGATGGAAGGTGCATTAGCTTTGCATTAAGGCATCCATAAATACTGGTAGCTACTACACACAGTCTTCTGCTCATCCTCATCTCTGATCCTAATCAAATTATACTGTAAGTGCTCCTGAGTTCTACCTTGGTGAAAATCTATGCTTCAATGAATGGTTCAAATGCTGGAGGAATATAGTGACGTATAGTGAAGTATAGCTAGTAGGTACTTATAATCTGCACTTTACCAGAACAGAGACAGGGCAAGTGGATGAATAAATGAAGTTTTGCAGGAGTGTTTTGTTTGTATGTTACTGAATAGCTTGAGACCATGTGGAACCTGTGTGTATCTCACTACCAGCAGCTGTGTGAGTAATTAGCTCTAACTCAAGTGAATCCTAAAACCTGTTTCCTAATTCCCTGCGTGATACATACACATATGTAATATCCCTTTGTTATCCATCATCACAGGGAAAACCAAAGAGCATTCAGCACAAAAAAGACAAATTGTTGTTGACCAACACTGGTCAGGTAATTTGGATAAAATACCATTAAGCACAATCTGTACCATAATAACAAATTCTGGAACAGTTTAAAATTGGCCAGAAAGAGGACATATAAGCCTACTGTCCTGTCACACAGTGAGGATGATGGTAAGGGAGGAGAAGAAAAACCCTATGATCACAATTTCACAAAATGCACAGTTGATTCTTAGGGTTATTAAGTTTCAAATTTGTGTATTAGATGCTACATCCATAGCAAGCTGTTTGGAAGCTTTGCATAGAAGAAATCCACCCTGAGAGCTTCATACAAAATTCAGCTATGATATGATATGATATGTACCTAGCATCAGTGGAATAGTGTATTGTGCAGACTAAACTTTAGGTTGTGCATGTATGGCAATAACTGGAGACTGCTGACAAGGAAAAACTCCTTGAGATGTATCACTGATTTTTTTGGCAGTGTTGTGAAGCTGGTGATCCTGGGGCTCTTGTGAAGATGAATTCCTCAAATTAGCAAGATATTTTAGGCCAAAGTTAATTTGCTGCAGCCAGGACGTTAAGGCCATAGATGGAACTTTCAACAACACCTCAAACATACATCCAAATCAACACAGAAATGGTTGAAATCTATGTTTTGCAATGAGCATTTCAGTCTCTGGATTTTATCTTACTGAAAGTCTGTAGTCTGAATTGATAAGGGAAGTCCTCATGCTCAAACCTATAAATATAAAGAAACATACTGTAGAATGTTCTGTATGGAGTGTCCAAATGTTTTTCATTGTTGCTTGTCTTATACTAATTAAAGGAATTATACAAATTAATTGAGCAGCTCATGAGGTTGAATATAAGTCCGGCTTTGCTGTCAGTGTCGATAAAATCTTAGGGCAATTATCAACATGGACCATTTTCACCCAGCCTTGTCTGGTGAGGGCTAGTTGATGAGGGCCTGTTAAAAATATTGAAGTATTTTTAACAGTCTGTGATTGTCTGCCCTGGGTCAGTAGAAGACATCCCTCTCATGCACCTCCACTGAGTTTTTAATGTCAATCCTCATCAGACCTTACTCATTCATAGTTCCTCTGTTAGACAACTATAGCCAATAAGAGTAAAAGTGACATGATAAAGGCAACATTGGCATAGTCTGAGACAGGCTAAAATACTGTGCAAAGTACAGAGACAGCTGCACTGCAAAAAATGACATCAAGTGAAATCTTGAATATATTCAAATTTGTCTAGTATTTCCTGTTATAACATATATATAACATAATTAAGCCCATTTTTAGACAGTTTTTTTTTACTAATTTCAAGCTTGAAATATTCTTGTTCTATTGGTAGATAATGTTGCTTATTTTAAGTTTTTTTTTGTAGAAAGAAGCAATATTATGTGCCAATAGACTATGAAATTTTAAAGCTTGAAATTAGTCAATTTAGGTCAATAAATTAAAAGAAAAATAGGTTTAATAATAATAATAATTTAAAAAAATATTTGGTTTGTGGTAATCTTATAATAGGATATACTCAATAAATTAAATTACATTCAAGATATTGTCACTTAATAAGATGTCATTTTTTACAGTGTCCTCCATCAGGAGTCTTATTGCCATACACTAGGATTGCTATCCTAATAGATCATTAGATCTATTAGAGATTAGAGGATACAGCTTCTAGAAGTACTGATGTCATGCCATGGCAGAATGCGCAACAACAGATAGCATTTTAGTTAAAAATAGGCAGTACTCAAAGTATGGCAAACATAATTAACTGAACTTTTGGAAGCTGACTGGAAAGGGGTGTGAATTGAAGTGTTAAAGATTTCTTGCAATTTTACAGTAAATTACTGGCAATTGGTTGCCGTGAAATTACAGTAAGCTTTTTATTGTAATATTGCTGTAATTGTAATACAGGACACTATAATTTTACACTATCATGGGGCATACCTAGCAAGTTATATTGCTGTACTGGAAATCATTACAATATGTTCTTGGAATCTACTAATTTGACTCTAACTGAGTTGCCAGTAAGTTTTTATAATTTTATAAGTTTCAATTTTCACTATTAGGTTAAAATCTCATTAATTACTGTTCTTTGTCAGGTAATCAAACGGGTTCACCTTACTGAAAAAGGATTACTAATGGATTACAAAAACACACCACACAACACATTTACTATGGGCTGTCAGTCAGTCTGTGTGCAATGCTTTTTACAGCTATGGCTTTTTTGGGAAATATTTTCTTTGACAGTAAAAATAAACAATTTTAATATTTGGCCATGTTGTGTCCAAGTTACTGTGAAAAGTTAGTTACTCAATATTAATTTCTTGTGTATAGAACTGGTGTATAAAAGCAATAATGCACTTGCAATCATGCTGATTTCTGATATTCACTACGGCAGCACTCTTGTTCAAATGGTATTGCTTGAGAAACATGCATTTTTACATCTAAAACAATTTTAATATACAAAAACATTGTGTGGGCAAAACAGAGCCTTTTATTTATCTCACACATGGTGTGCAGATTTCTGGAATCTGACTAACCTACATTTAGATCATTATGAATAATATGTTCACTGTGATAGCAACTGACATGACTGATGAACATTTTTATAAAGGTGGGAATCTTCTCCATATACTGTATGCTCACTCAGGTGTTCCTTCATACAGAAAGCTTTAAGCAGCTTTACTGCCTGATTATTTCCAAAGCACAGTCACAAACGTCTCAAGGGACACTGGAGTATAGGCATTGGGCAGGGTGCAGCACTTTTAACGTAAATACTTTTGTAGAGGTTCTCGGTATTAGAAAGGCAATACTAAACATTCCTTGACAAAATTGATGATCTAGTTACAAAAAGTAATTAAATGAAATGCACCTTTTGTAAGCCAGAATTTTTCTGTCTATTCAAGCTGTTGTGTAGTGGATCCACTCTTGCGTATCAATCTCTATTGTGGCTCATGCATTATTTTTTGCATTGCTCTTTTCCAAAAATGAGCCCTTTCTTTTCTTTACTGGATCGACACCTGCATAGTCTCCCCCACCTCTTTCACACACAAAGCTTCTGCCAGGCTATTCTATAATCCAGTTACATTCAAAATCTGACACGCTTTACAAATCAGCCCAAACACTGCAGCGAGATGCAGTCTGTGTCTCTGTCTACCATCTCACACACACACACACACACACACACAAACATTCTTTCTGATTCTCTCTTGTTCTAATATTGTTATTATTGTGGGTGTGCACTTTAAACAGAGCATATTATTCTTATACGGTCAGTTGGGCCATTCACCCATCAGTGCAGTGTTGGTACAGTTTTGTTTGTTTGTTTGTTTGTTTGTTTTGCTTTATCATTAGCAGTAATAATAAGCAGGTTAGAAATTCTTAGCCTTTAATATTAGATCAAGACAATATTTCTAAGGAAGTATATAGTTACTTTCACATGTACTATATAGTGGATCTTTGACTAATATTAGATTCCTTTGTGTACTGAGTTTTATAAGAATTATTTGCAAAGTTTTCTCTTAATTAAGTTCATGATATCTTATTTAAATCATACCTGCCTTTTGGGAAATGAAACATAACTGAAGTACAGGCTTTAATAGTGAAGTGAAAATAGTGAAGTGAGGTGTGGCCAAGTATGGTGACCCATACTCGGAATTTGTGCTCTGCATTTAACCCATCCAAGTGCACA
>CM075026.1:4215821-4250816 GCA_037576675.1 Pangasius sanitwongsei | reverse complement strand
AGTAGGGAAAAAAATGTCAGTGGCCTCCACCTGTAAAACCATTCCTGTTTTGGGGGTCGTCTCATTGTTGCCCATCTCGTGCACCTGTTGTTAATTTCATTAACACCAAAGCAGCTGAAGTTGATTAACAACCTCCTCTGCTACTTAACTGACCAGATCAATATCCCAGGAGGTTAATTGACTTGATGCTATACTCTGATTAAAAAGTGTTCCTTTAATTTTTTTGAGCAGTATAGATAGATAGATAGATAGATAGATAGATAGATAGATAGATAGATAGATAGATAGATTTGAATATATCTTAAATAGATTTAGTTTTGCCTTTGAGTGCTTTCCTTGAACTTACATCCAAGTAGATTTAAGAATGCAGTTGGTAGACACAATTGGTGTTGAACTTGAAGTACACTGTAAACAATATACCTGGCTGTACATCTAAACACAAGCGTGTTTTTCTGTTCTATATTGGAATCTATGTTGCAGTATATTCAAACTACATTTGAAATATATTTTAAATATATTCTTGGGTGTACTCATACACATACAGTATTTGCTACATTTTTTTTTTTACAACTTGTTACTTAGTTTGAGCTATACTGCAACTTAAATGCATACATTGATATTTACACACATTTATCACAATAATAACATCTAAATACATTTAGACTATATCTGATATATAAATAAGGAGAAGATTGTGAATGTCCATCAAACAAGTTTATTTAAATTAATTGACTCAGTTTGAGTCAATGAACAGGTAAAAGAAAGCCTTAATAAAAAGTGATTATAAAGAACAGATTTGTTAAAGCATGAATAATCCTTTGGCTTTATAAAACAACATTTAGCGTAATGTGACAATTATGGATATATGCATTTTTATTTAAGTATGTTAAAAAATAATCTCACTAACATATATTTTTTAATGTAAAATAAAGGATACATACAATATTTGAAATGTATTCTCTTGTTGTTTTTAATAATGCCCTAAAGTTGATGTGACAGTAAAATATACTCGTTTTAAAGTATCCTTTAGTGTGTTGAGAAATAGTCGGAGTAATTGAAACCTCTTTGATGTACTAAACATTTTGAACTAAAACACTTACATTGAAATGACAATTAAATATACATTTTTGTTTATGCATTCTTCTGTATGTAGCAAAAATACATTTACTTAATTGTACTTCAAAATAAAGTTATATTAAAGCATACTTTAAGGTATTGCTTTAAAGTATACTTTTTAAATAAAATACTTATTGAAATTGGAATGACAGGTAAATATACTTCTGCTTAAGTATGCTTCAGTAAGTTAAGAAATATATTTATTCAAGTGTAGTTCCTCACAAGATACTGAAGGATCATTTACTTCTAATTAAGTGAAAATCAGAATAGACAATCAAAATCTCCATGATGTCACTTATCAAGTATTTTGCATTCAGGTCTCATGAGTGTAATTAAGAATGCAGATCAGTTATGAAATTTAAAACAAAATGTAAAAGTGGTTCAAGCTCGGAAGACCTCTATATTACATGTTGGAATTTTCCAAAAACTCCCAAAAACTAAAAATGACACTTAATTTAATTTAAAATAGCTGACATTGTATTTTCTCAGATAGAAATGATTGAAATCACCATGGCACTTTCCATCTTTTCTGTACTCAATAGCCGTTGTCCTTTCGTGACCTTAATGACTTCTTCTGAAACTTACACTCCAGAAACATCTCTTCTTCTTCATACTGTAAATACACTTTTACTCTTCCCACAATCTAGTGTCACTGAGCCACAATCCTCAACTCTTCCCCATCTCTCCTTGTATAAAACACATTTATTTGGGTGCATGCCTTTGGCACGGATGTGCTTTTCCCAGCGTTGGCCAGGAGAGAGAAAGCAAGGGGGCCTTTTCAACCAAGGAGTGACGGATCTTTTATTAAAAGAGGCTGGGCCCCTTACACACACACACATCCACCCTCCCTATCCACGTCTGCTCCATTGTCATCAGGCTTGCTGTTGCTGAAGTGCCTCCCTAAACCCCCCTGCTGTGAGCTTTCTCACTGTAACTCCAAGTGCAGAGTGAAATCGGGCAGAACCCTAGAAATGTGCACACACCCACTACTTTCTCTTTTTTTTTCCCACAGACACTTTCTCTATGCCATTCAGTGTATGTCCTTCGCTTGTCAGAATGCATAGAGTAGGTCTGAGTAGATGTTACAGACATTAGGGAATAGGCACAGAGAGAAAAAAAAGTCAGAGAGAGAGAGAAAGAGAGAGAAAGAGAGAAAGAGAGAGAGCAAGTGGTTTGCTGAAAATGTGTTGATATACACAGCTTTCTACTAGAGATAAACCCTTTGGCCCCATAACATCCCCCAACCCCACCCACCTCTCACAAGTACTGCTTAGTCGAGTGCATGTGTGTGTGTCCTGGGGTGGACCCACAGCCCCATACCCAGACCCTTGCGCCCAAATACTCAGTGCATCACAGCATAGCCGTGGGACAAGAGAGAAACGAAGAGACAGACCTGGAGAGAGGAAGCAGGTGAATAGGCATGCCAAGCAAGATCATTTGGGGAGTGAGTAAGAGCTTTTGTGCTTTCTTGTTTAATTTCAATTAAATCTGCTCTTTATTTTATGCCCAGTATCATCAGATTCATTTTTAATACAGCAGTCTGGTTGTAACCTCCCTTGCCATTTCTCTTCTATTTGACCTTTCAATCAAAACTCATCACTTTTGCGAAAGGTAGATTTTTGTCAGGACAGGATTTAGGATTTACCTTAAAATATGTAAACCAGCGCCATGATATGCCAAGAACAGGAAGTAAAATGCACCACAATTTACACAAAAATGCAAATGTTAACAATAAGGAACATGTATATCTGTAGTGCTTTGCTATTAATATAATATCTTTCTACGAAGTGAAATAAAGGGAAATGAGGGTTTAAAAACAAAGGACTTACTGAAGAATGACACTGTTTGCTGTACATACACACTGGTGTAGAACAGAGTGGGCCTTGTGGATTCTTCACACATTTCATTTGTTAAAGTGAAACCTGTGGTTTGGATACTTCCGGGTTACTATGGATACAAAAGTATCAGATAGAAACTAATTAACCTGCTTGATATAATCCACAGAAAAACAAATCCTTTAGAAAAGTATTTTGTTTAATACCACAAGTATCAGGTATATGGTATAAAGGTATAAATGTCTAAGATTAATTCAAAAGTTGTTTTTTTCCTCTGAATATTGGACTGACTCCAATAGGTTGAGCACTATTGTTATTTAAATTTTGGCCATTCTGGTCTAATATTTGTGTCTAGAGAACATATATTTTACAGTTCCATTTGAAAAGGTTTTTTACCAGCTTGTAAAAAAAAAACACTTTAGGTTTGAACAGTGTATGAGTGGAATGAATACACATAATTACTATATATAAAGACAAAAGTAAGATCTTTTTTCACACATATCTGGACAGAAGAGTATTAAAGGTTCTTTGCATTAATTTTTTTTAAACATAATATTCCAGCATTTCTTCATTCAGTCTCACAGAAAAAATCTTTTTTTTTTTTAAGTTTGTTGTCTCAGCTATAGAGGAACAGGAACAAAGGCACAGTGGCAGAGCTCAGTGTAGAGACACAAACCTGAGGCCCTCTGGGTCAAGTTCAGATTTTCCCATAGCGCAGTTGGGATTAAACTGGCAAATTTCTTGCCATTAGTTAGTTACTTTGTTGCCCCCAACCCCACTCCCACCATAAATACACAAAATAGGGTTTTGTTAAAGTCTTCCTGTGCGGTGTTATACAAGCCTGTCTGTGTATGACACTAAAGACTGAAGGCTAGTTTGAAATCAGTCTCAAAGTCAGCACACCGTGTTTTTGGTTCTTGTCATTTTACAGCACTCTGTGTACATATTGCCAGTGATAAAGATGATATAACTACTCAATCTTCTACTGCCACGCAGTAGGAAGGGAAGAGAAGAAACAAGTGGGGAAATGTGAGCTAAGAGAGAGGCTTGCAGGAAAAGGAGGGAGCAGAGTCAGCAGAAAAAAATACTGATGCATCTCAAATCCTATGTCAGAGATTTTTAAGCATCTTACAGAAGAGTTGATCTGGGCCCAAGCTGATGTAACCAGAAATTTTAGGGTTCATTTGTATATGAATATAACCGTAAAAGTAAACCTGTTATTGCACATTTTTGTGTACTCCACAGTGCAAGCTGCTGCAGTCACTTCCTCAGCGCAAGCTAATCCTTAGTTGCATGTCAGCATTATGCTTGAGCCCACGGAGGGAGATAGAGTCTGAATCAATAGCCAGCCACTGTAACTTTATACTTGAGGGGGATGCTGCAGAGTTTTGGTTAATTCAGAAAAGACACTTATATTTGAATGTTGCAGATGTCTTGTGCAGAGCAGAGCTGTTTTGGTGAAGGACATCATCTGGATTTTTTTCTCTTTATTTGTTTTTTTTTAATTATTTTCAGTTTTACTCTACTTTTCTGCCTTTGCAGTCAAATGATCCCTGGTTTTCTTTTTTGCTACTCCTCAAATTTAATGCTAGAAAAGCTCAATCAGTTTTGAGAATGCCAGTTTCTATTAATCATTACTAGTTTCTATTAATCACAAATATAATGCTTTTGTAAAAGGCATATTTTGTTGTGCCTTCTCACTGTTTGCAATGTCACCTGTTTAATACATGATCAATATGTCCTCTCTCTCCCTCTCTATCTGTCTATCTTTTTATCTCTTTTTCTCTTTCCTGCTCTCTTTTATTCAATCTCACAGGCATAGGCATACACACAATTATAGATGCATACACTTCAAGCATGCATGCATGCACACCCTTGCCCATACACACAAGCAGACACATGCACTCCTCCTGTAGTACACAAACACACTGCAGTGTGCTGTCTTAGTGGTGATGTCATCCTGTCTGCCGCAGCACTGGTGCACTGAGAGAACGGAGACGAGAGAGAGAGAGAGAGAGAGAGAGAGAGAACAAAAGGAATGGAAAAAGAACATGACAATAAGAAAGATTAGTTTAGTGTTACATGATCTGTAGGTGGAAATTGTAGGAGAATCATCTGAGACGTGGCAAATATCAGCAAAGGAGAATGTTGATCAGATCTGTATTTCTACTGCACAATGATTAAAATTCATGATTTCACAGCATCTTCACAGCATGCTGGGCAATTATAAATGCACACACAGAGTTATGACAGCAAACCAGCAAACCCTATTTTAAAATCATTCATAAATGAAAATGAATGCCTCATAGGCATAATATTCAAGTTAAAACTGCATTTCAGACCAGATGATATCTGTTGTGTTGTAGTAATTCAAGTGAAAACATCTTGCGTTCATGATAAAGCAGTAATGTACCACAACTGACTATAAATTTGAGAATTTGAAACTAGATCTCCTGCTGCAGTGTAAATAAAAGGCAGTGAGTGTGGATACACAGTAAGGAACTTGCTATGGGAATCATAAGCACAGCTTTAAGTGTGGTGGGCAAGACAGTCTACAGTGCCTTATCTTGTACAGCCAAATACACTCATGCACTGACGTAAGCAAACACCCAAATTCATCTTTCACATATAAGCAAAGCTCAAATAATGCCTCAGCAAAACATGTTATTCAAACCAATATTCTGTGCTTAAGACTGACATTATTTCATGCTTTTTGTATCTACTTAATCCAAAATTGAGCCTGAAGTAAATATTCAGTGTTACCCTTAAAAAACATTGTAACATGAAACCCCTGGGAGTTTAAAAAAAAAAAACACACACATTCTTGAATTGATCTGCAACCCATTTAGTACAAATACAGTGATGCCTTAAGTTAAAAAAAAAAAAAAAAAAGAAAGAAAAAATGATGCCTTAAGCTTTATGGTAGAGCATCTTGTACATCAGAATCAACAAATACAGTGAGAGGCAGCTAGAGATTATTTGGTGAGAGAGAACGAGAGAAAGTGTGTGTGTGTGAGAGAGAGAGTGTGAGAGAGAGAGAGAGAGAGAGAGAGAGAGAGAGAGAGAGGGCTATTGTAACAAATGGGGCCCTAGCAGGTCACTAAGGCGTTACCATGCCAGCTCTTGCTGTGTGGCCATGCATGTGTTTGAGTGTGTGTTTTTGTGGGTGTGTGGCCATCAGCTTTATCTGAACACTTCAGAATCACCATGGCAGACACATCTACACATCCGTAATCACCAAAAAGTAATACCTCTTCAAACCTCTTCAAAACTGCTGCTGCTCAAATTTCTTTTAGATAATTTCTCAAGCACCTCAAACGCTGAACCTTTATATGGGTGTTTTCTGTGAGTCCTATTTGCAGTGAGTCCTATTTGCAGTGAGTCCTATTTGCAGTGAGTCCTATTTGCAGTGAGTCCTATTTGCAGAATATAGACACAGAATATAGAGTTTTTCATAGGTGAAGGTGAAGGGCAGTGCTGAGCATGTGGAAATAACTGACCAGAACTCAATGCTTGTTGTTTTCTAAATTCATGAATGAGTGGTGAAGCAACACTCTTGATCTATACCCCTTGATCTACAGATTGTAAACCTGTGTGTGTGTGTGTGAGTCTTCCTGCTCTGGGGGTGTATGGTAAATCTTCACTTCCCAGACACTCCAGCAGTGCTTACACTGTCTGAGGGAACCTCTCCACAAGATTTGCTGCCTCAGACTTCTGGAAATAGCTCCTCTCAGTCCCCCTCTCTCCACACACACACACACGCCTCTGGCTTCTAGCTACCTCTCTCCTCCCGAGCGCTCTGGTGGCTCATGGGTAATTTTGTCATTTTGTATGTGTAGTTGTGTTTGACATGGCCCTACAGAAAGATTTTGATTTATGTGTGAAGAAAACTGCTCAGTCCTCTGATATAATGGTGTAACAATGGACAAGTGCATATTCTATGTTTGTGTGCCTTTTGATTGCATATTTTGAATGCAGCCTGGTTTCAGGCTTCCTTTCAGGACAAGGCCTTTTACAGTAAAAAAAATTCCTAACTCAGGGCCCAACCTGCATCACATGTCCTTGCCTTTTTTAGACTGCTCATTTGTTTGTCTCTTTGTTTGTTTGTTTGTTTGTTTGTTTGTTTCGTTGTTTGTTTGTTTATAGAATGAAATGCTGCATATCAATTTTTTTATTCTGTGAAAATGAATGATTCTTGAAAAGATGGTTTATTTAAAGCCTACACCATTCACTTGCAAAACTGAAGTAAATGACTGTAATGTATTATACCATCTCCAAATGCAAATTGAGCTAAACAATGAATGAAATAAACAAACCGATTTAACCCTGTTGCTACCAGGGGCAAGCACTGGATAATTGTAAGTAGCACCCTGACCTTTGAAGTGAGGTATGGTTTGTTGACTGACTGTTTAAATCTTTAATTCATGTGATTCTTTGTGTGGTGTCTTTACCAAGGTCTTTCAGAAAAGCATCTCGAGTCATTCTGAAAGCACCTTGTGTTGTGTTTGTGGATCGTTCTCATGTTTAACCCTGTACACTGTGTCTTAATGTTAGAAATGGAGATGATCACATACCTTAACAGTGCTGTTTTCTAATTTTAGTTATTATTTTATAGTGTTGTGTGGTTTCTGTGAATTTTAGTTGTCAAGTATTGAGTCACCACGTGTTAAATGTCATAACACCGAATATCTAAAATGGTCCGCGTGTAAGTCCTTTTGTCTCTGGGATCTCAGAGGAAACATGACACTATGTGATCCCTTAATTACCAGATTAGTTACACAAATAATTTCACTCTCATTATCCCCACCTCTCTGTATGTCTATATATCTGTCTCAGACTGATGCTGCTACCAGTTTCCTACGTGCTGCCCGCTCAGGTAACCTGGAAAAGGCTCTTGACCACATCAAGAATGGCGTTGATATCAACACAGCCAATCAGGTGAGAGTCGCCTCCACATCTGTATCAGTGTGCCATATCCGTTTCCATCAAAACATTAAGCAAAATTTGCTGGTTCATGGCTGTTGTTTAACACTAATGATTTCCCTGAAGCTCACAATCCAGTCTGTTATGCATGAAATGTTCTCTATATGACCTTGATCTTCCATGCTTGTCTCAGGTTATAATATTCAACAACTCATCACAGAACTCCATTCTCTCCATATTTGCTGCTAAATATTTCAGTATGTTGCATCAGTGAGAGAATGCTGAGCTGGAATACTGAAATCCAGTCAGAGGATTAAAGGAACAGTGCAGTGGGGGGAAAAAATCAATGCTTATTCATGGAAATGTGAATGGTTGTAACTGTTATTGCTGAGGCATAAAGCTACTCAATTTCCAGTTTCCATTTTATGTTAATTTATAATAACCTCTCTTAACTATCTGTCTCAAGTGTTCTTGAACTCCTAGGAAGATTCCTACAAGCAATTTGTTTTCAGTGACAGTGCTTGAGGTTGCATTTGAGTAATAATAGTTAGATCTAGCCATAAGTACAGTTTTGATTACACTGAACACTGAAATCATTCATTTAGGTAATGAGCTGTACTGTGATATTAGTGGAGTGACAGCCAGTATTTAGCTGGTGAATAGGGAGTTTCCCCATCTATACGCCATAGAGAGCCTCCTGACACGTGTGTGTGTGATAAGATGGAAAAACAGGGTGTGAGCCTGTGAAGAGTGAGTCTTATCATTAATGCGCAGACACACACCATCACAAACAAGTGCCAGAATGAGTGTGAGTGTGTTTGTGGCAGAGAGAGATAGCAATATTATGCTTAATGAAAGAGCTCATATGTGGTGTTTGAGCATAGATATATTCCCATACATATGTGAGTGTGTTTGTGTGTATATGTGTGTATATGTGCCCCGTGGTTCTTTTTTTCACTTCCACCTCCTGCCTTACCATGACTTACAAATCTCTGTGGTGGGCCGGCACAAATCTGGAGGGTTTAGAAACAGTGTTTGTGAGGATGAAAACATACAGCACCTCTGAGCTATATTAATCTCTGAGCTCATTAATCAAACACTTAGTAAGTACATTCTCGTGAGTGGGTTTCACAGCATGGTCCACTCACTCAAATGTAGTGCTGTGACAAAAACGTTCACTTTCTGAGCAAGCTACACGAGCATAAACAGCAAAAGCATTAAGTGTTCCAGCATTCTAGAAAAGAACTGGATGTGTTTAAAGCGCTAATTCAGACAAATGCTAATGCGAACAACAAAACTGTGAGTTAATGTTGTCTATTAGCATAGTGTCATGCCAAGTGGCAACATTATGCTTATTAATTGTTAGTCACATTATCAGTTGGTTTTAGGCTCATTGTATATGAAGCTTGCAGAGCTTGAGTGAAACCTGCATGCTTCACAGTGTATATATAATGTTGTGCACAGTAAAGTACAGTAGACTTCATTAGTATGCAGCATGCAACGTGCAGCAGCACATGCTCAGCACAGCTCCAGCAATGATGTGAAATCTGCATGACATGCCAGAGACATGTGAATCAAAGGATAAACATATTCCAAGGCCTTGTAACAACAGCTGACATAGATGTGTACTTTTATGCAAGTATACAGTACTGTGAAATGTCTTTCTGTATTTATTTACTGTATTTATTATTACACTGTAATAATAAAATGAAATATCAGGTGTAAGACCAAGTGTAGCAATGACAATGACATTTGGAATATTACAACATTAGAAGACATTCAATACAGAAAGATAATGAAAAAAGATCACTAAAAAATAGATTACTGATTTCTGCAGAATGGGAGAGACAATCAAGACATTTAATTGATGATAAAAAAAAAATCCTTTGGGCTTACAGGAATACCTGTTGGCATCAAGAGACCCCTTCTGGTGGCATGCATTTACTACAGCTGCTTTATTAACATGAAAAAGTGCATGGTGCACAGCCGTGTTGCTGCTCTGGGTCGATCTTTGGTCTGTGTTTGTGGGAAACATGACCAACATAAACATTGTCAGCATCTATCATAGATAACTGATACAGTCGCTGCAGCATCCTCTGTTTGATTCTTTGCTGATTTGTCTCTGTATGTCTCCATGCATTCTCTATTGATCTTGCTTATTTCTATGTCTCTTCATTTTTTTCTTTCTGATGGGGTGAGTGGTCTCTGGACTCAGAGGGGGATAATATTAGCGATGTGAGAAAGGTCCAACCTCACATGTCCGGTGTCGATGAAGGAAGGCTGTGTGAGGTTAGACCTATCCCACACGGCTTGTATTCTTCCCAGCGGAGAGACCACCAACCTGCCATCCCACCCTTCATCACCATCACTCTCAGCATCTTGGGCATTTATTAGTATCTCATATGTCCTTATATACAGTGGGGAAATAGGATGTTTTTTTTGGAAGTGAAGTATCATTTGTCACACCAAATTGTCCCCACAATAGCAAAGGCATCAGGATCTGGTGGATCTGGTTCTCTGGGGTTTGTGATACCACATAATGGAGCCTCCACTGTGAGGTCTACTCTGTTCTTTCTTGCCTCTACAGAATGGACTCAATGGGTTACATTTGGCCTCAAAAGAAGGCCATGTTAAAATGGTGCTGGAACTACTGCACAATGGAATTGTACTGGAGACCACAACAAAGGTAAAAAGACTTCTGCTAATCTTTAACTACAAAAACTACTCACACTTCTAGCACTAGAACCTTAACATATGAACTTTCGAACTCCTTGATTCAGCTATATGCCTTGGTGTCATTTTTAGAACACATTTTTTCTATTCCTGTGCAGAAAGGCAACACTGCCCTCCACATTTCTGCACTGGCTGGACAAGAGCAAGTGGTCACAGAGCTGGTTAACTATGGAGCTAACGTCAATGCCCAGTCCCAGGTTAGATTTAAAAAAAAAAAAGCAGTAAGTCCAGTAAAAGGCAATTTCTTTTAATGCTCAGATGATGTATAATAAACCCAGTACCATATTATCATCAAATAATTTACAAATTATTAATTAGCATTAATAGGCAAGTACACCACACAAAAACACACCAAAAAAATTGCTTAATGTTTTCCCTAATTTTTACATTTCTGTTATTTGTGGCTGCACTTGTCTATAACAGAAGGGCTTCACTCCACTCTACATGGCAGCACAAGAGAATCATCTAGAGGTCGTGAAGTTCCTCTTGGACAATGGAGCCAATCAGAGCATTCCAACTGAGGTATATTTATATTCATTGGTGTAAGATGTATGTTTATGGATGGCAGCACGGGGACGCAGTGGGGAGTCTTACAGGGTAGTCTTATAGCTCCAGGGTTCTCAGTTTGATCATGAGTTCAGGTTACTGTCTGTTTGGAGTTTTGCTTGTTCTCAATATGTCTGTGTGGGTTTCATCTGGGATCTCTGCTTCGCTCCCACCTTCCAAAAAACATGCCCGTAGGTGAATTGGTGATTCTAAATAGCCTGTAAGAGAGAATGAGAGTGTGAACGTGTATGGAGCACTGAGATGGACTGACATCCTGTCCAGGGTGTATTTTGCCTCATGCCCAGTGTTCCAAGGATAGGCTCCAGATCCACCACAACCCTAACTAGGATAAAGCTCTTATTGAAGAGGAATGAATGTATGTTTGTGAAAACAGAAAACTCACCACATGAAAAACAGTGATGTTACCTTCCTTTTTTGTCTTACCATTAGGACGGCTTTACTCCATTAGCTGTGGCTCTTCAGCAGGGTCATGAGAATGTAGTGGCCCTGCTTATCAATCATGGCACCAAGGGAAAGGTTCGCCTCCCTGCGCTGCACATAGCAGCGCGCAACGATGACACCCGCACTGCCGCTGTGCTTTTGCAGAATGACCCCAATCCTGATGTACTAAGCAAGGTTTGTGTGTGTGTGTGTGTGTGTGTGTGCGTGTGAGTGTCAGTTTGCTGCTTGTTTTTCCTGAATCAAAACAAAGGCAAATCGCCATGCCTAAGCCATAATTTCAAAGACATGTGGCAACGGCTGCTCTCGGGTCAAAATTTTCCTGCCTGTATAATAAGATATTGTACTATATTTGTTTTATATGGTTTCATTTCCCATGACTCCTTGCAGACAGGCTTCACGCCCCTCCATATTGCAGCACACTATGAGAATGTGAATATTGCCCAGCTGCTGATAAACAGAGGAGCCAATGTGAACTTCACACCCAAGGTATCTTTCTTGAATGCAAACATTGATTTCTTGAATCCCTAAAGCTCTCATTTTGCTGCTGCATTGCAGTTTACAGTATGCTCCTACCTAAACTGTCTTTCTTACAGAATGGGATTACACCTCTGCACATTGCATCCAGGAGGGGGAACGTGGTCATGGTCAGGCTTCTACTGGACCGTGGAGCAACAATTGATGCCAAGACTAAAGTAATGACAAACTGTTAAACAAGGCAAAACATGCTTTGATGTATTGCATTTACATTTTACATTTATAGTATTTGACAGTATTATGCAGAGTGACTTGCAGAAATGCTTTGTAGTCTTAGTCTTAATAGGTCGTGGTCTAAGAATACTATCAAGCTAAAAATGCTGTTAGACATAGACAAGAGAGATACACAAATATACAACACAAAGAGAAAGATGTAATAAAGGAGCAACTCATTAAAAATTGTCACTTATTACTGAAAACAATTTCTTCTTCTTTTTTTTTTTTTTGCATACAGGATGAGCTAACTCCGCTTCACTGTGCTGCCAGAAATGGTCATGTTAGGATAATTGAGATCCTGCTGGACCAAGGATCCCCCATACAAGCCAAGACCAAAGTACACTTACAGATAGTGTTACAGTTTTAACAACCACACATAATATACCCAGATTTTTATATTTAATCATCATTTCATTCACATGGTCATGTGGTAAACCATGCATGACTTAAGGAAATTTAGTTGTTATGTAAGCAGTAAGTGCATATTGTAAGAATTTTAACAAAATATATACGAGCTTAAACGCAATTAGTAGAGCTCTGATGGTTTAACCAAACAGAGAATTTAATAACAAAGCCTACCTTCATGCATGTTATTTATTATTCTTTACCCCGCAGAATGGTCTCTCCCCAATCCACATGGCAGCTCAGGGGGACCACATGGACTGTGTGAAACAGCTCTTGCAGTATAATGCTGAGATTGATGATATAACACTAGACCACCTGACACCCCTACATGTGGCAGCACACTGTGGGCACCACCGCATGGCCAAAGTGCTGCTGGACAAAGGAGCCAAGCCAAACACCCGTGCACTGGTCAGCTACTACACAGTATACTAACTTATAATACTGCAAATATATATATATATATATATATATATATATATATATATATATATATATATATATATATGTGTGTGTGTGTGTGTGTGTGTGTGTGTGTATTAATTCAAATAGAATTTTTGAGCCACAGTGTACATGGTTTACCTTTCATACTTAATCATGCTTTCACGGTATATGTAGAATGGCTTCACACCTCTCCACATAGTCTGTAAGAAGAATCACATTCGAGTAATGGACCTACTCCTAAAACATTCAGCGTCCTTGGAAGCTGTGACAGAGGTAAGAAATGGGAAAAGCTTTTCCTCAGTAACAAAGTAACAAATTGTTTAGAGTACAGGTACACACGGGGCTAACCCATTTTCTTTCATAATGTGGAAAGTGTTGTTCAGTGACTGTGTAGTTACATGGAGATCTCAACATGTAATGGATATGTGATTAAAATAAATTTTGATAAACATGTTTCTGTTCAAAGCACTCAATATAATTATCTACGGTTGGGTGGTCAGGCATTACGTTTTCAGTCAAAATCAAAATAATCAAAATGTCTTCTGATATTTTTCTGGCAATTACATTCTTACATCTGTTCAAAGTAGTCAGTTAATAGTTGGCCATCAGTATCTCACACAACTCTGAACTGCTGAACTGAGGATATGATTAGCAAATCTTTAATTGTCCAATCAAAGTACAAATTAGTGCAGAAAAGGACAGTTGACAGAACCGTAAGTCTCGTGTTTTTGGTTTGAATGAAAGGGTTATAACTTCTTCTGGTACCCAGTAGGGCAGGATAGACTTCAAACACTTGAAATCATGAATGCGGCTGCCTATCAGCCTTTAAGTGTGAGTGTGCGTGTGTATGTGTAATAGTGTGCCCAATATGATTCTTATTATGTGAGACCTCATGATATAATGCATTGCTCAACCCTGATACTTTCATTTTCAAGATCCTGATAGATATTAGATTTTAGCCCTCCCGTGTGTGTGTGTGTGTTTATGAAACAGTCGGGGCTAACCCCACTTCATGTGGCCTCCTTCATGGGTCATCTGAACATAGTGAAGATCCTGCTGCAAAAAGGAGCCTCTCCAAATGCCTCAAATGTGGTGAGTCACAAAATCTCATGCATGAACAAGAGTACAAATAAAACTGTAAAAGGGTTACGTTTAATCATTTTAACAAATATTTCCTGGAAAATTAATGTCTTGCATTTTGATTATCCAGCAGCCAGTAGAAAATCCAAATAACAACAATCCAGACACGGACTACTGCAAGCTCCTGCATTTAATGAGAGCTTGTTCTCCTGCAACAGCTGTCGATTTGGTCACACATAACCTGGCAATAAACTCTGAACTCATACCCACATTGTTCAGTTTGAAATGATCTTTCCTGAATCATTTCTTTATCTTTGAAGCAGATTAATTGTGTTTATTTTTCATAGAAAGTGGAAACGCCCCTGCACATGGCATCCCGAGCAGGTCACTGTGAAGTTGCAGAGTTTCTGCTGCAAAATGCAGCTCCAGTGGATGCCAAAGCCAAGGTACAGAGATCCTCTTCCCACACAGTTATGCTTCCTAAGAGTTTTATTTTGTTAGAACTTAGCAACATAATGTAGCAAAACCATAAGTTGTCATAAAATTATTAATTTGTTATAAAATTTATTAATAATTGTAAATTGCAAATGTTCAGTTATACACAGGATAATATTGACACCAGTTATAAATATAGAGCACTTTGTTTTCTATCCCATAAACAGAAAAAATGTTGGTTTGCAGTTATATATTTACATGGTGCCACGATTCACCAACTGAGTCTTTACTGTAAGATGATACCTGAAAAATGTTACTCATGTCTCCTCACATACTAGAAGTGCATGCACAAGTTTTTAAGAGCAATGATGAACTAGGTGAGGGAGAACATCAGTGTTGGGGAATCTACTTTGCAATTGCAATTTGCAAACTACAGGCTACTCATGATTTAAAATAGCTAAGCTATAGCCAAACTGCTCTTTTGATAAAGTACCTAGCTACACAAGCTACAAAAAAAGCCATAGCTAACTACACTAAATGTATTTTTGGGTTTTTGTTTGTTTGTTGCTTCTGTGATGATTTAGATTATATAAGATTAAATTATACATATGTATATGTATGTATATGTATATTTATTTATTTATATATTTATATATGCAAGGTATGAGGTAGAGAAAGTAGAGACCAGCTCAGTGCAAATGACAAGGTGTACAAATATAGAAGGTGCATAGCAGTAGCAGTGGAGAGCGACAAAATGCTACACACTACTTGGTGAAAAAGACGCTTGTTAATGGAAACCCTACATTATTTTGAAAGTAGCCGAGCTCCTGCTCATGTAATAATGTTAGTAGCATCGCTACTTGTAGCTAACTTCTAATGCTGGAGAACATGGCCTGCATTCATGTATTTATTACATGACTTCCAAATGATTTAAGACTCCATGCTTCCTTTAGGATGACCAGACCCCATTGCACTGCGCTGCCCGCATGGGCCACAAAGAACTAGTGAAGCTCCTGCTGGAGCACAAGGCCAATCCAAATTCTACCACCATGGCTGGACACACTCCACTGCACATTGCCGCCAGGGAGGGGCACACACAGACTGCCCGGATCCTCCTTGACATGAATGCCCAGCAGACCAAGATGACGAAAGTAAGCTTCAGCTCCTTTTTGCCCTTTGTTGTCTGTTGAGAATAACATAAGGCTCTGATCTGATCAATTGCCAGGTAACTTTATGTGATAACATCTGGCACAACTAGCTTGAAAGCCATAAATAAAGCATATCTCTTTTTTTTCATAAATTTTCATATCTTTTTTTATCTTTCTCTTTTATTATGATATCTTTGTAGAAAGGCTTTACTCCTCTCCATATGGCAGCAAAATATGGAAAGGTCGATGTGGCAGAGTTGCTTCTGGAGAGAGGGGCAAACCCAAATGCTGCAGGCAAGGTGTGTATATTTTCAGGAGTATGGGGAACTGAAGGAACTTATCCATATTATTATTCATACTGAATCTCATCATTAATGTTAGTTAATTGCTTAAATGTTCTAATACAAATCTACAACACTTAAGGTCTGGATTTCTAGTGTGCATTAGTCAAGTCAAGTGGAGTTTATTGTCATTTCAATCATATACAGCCAGTTAGTACATAGTGAAACGAAACAACGTTTCTCCAGGAAAAAGGTGCTACATAAGACAAACACAGAACAACACAGAACTACAAGAGACTACATAAATTTATACATAAAGTGCACAAGTGCAAACAGCATTAGACAGTACAATGACTACTGGGATAGACAATGGGCACAGTAAATCCCAGTTCAGCGCCAACCAGTACACAGTTCTATTTGAAACTGAATCCAGTGACAATAGTGCAAAAAGAGTACAATATAAGTTGCTGAAATAGGTGTAAAATAGGTGAAACAGGTGCATTAGAAAGGACAATAAAATTTTTTTTAATCTAATCTGTAACGCAGGATCTCTTATAATGGAAACATCCCTATCAAGGGTGTGTTTGGACATTCTGACAGTTTAATCTCAGATTTCCATCTTGTACACCAGATCCTTATCTTTAGCAGAGGAACAACAGCTTTCGGCTCAGTCACACTAAGTGATTGGATAACAAACATAATGAACAACAATCCAAACAAACAGATTTATGTGTCTCAGCTTTTGTCATCTGTAGCTAGTGTGCAGCGCTTTACTTCTATCTAGAAGGCTATGGAAGAACAAGTTTAATAAAAAAAATTTAAATAATTTTTGAGCTGTTCTGTGCTTTTTGGGCTATTTGTATTCTCTGACTTCTGTATTAGCCAGGGTTAATTCAGCATTCATGCTATACCTTTCAGTATGACTCAACAGGAAGTTTCACATTTATGGGCAGTCTCACGCTCAATCATTAGTGTGTATGGAGTTCCATTAGTAGCTGAGTTACATTATTAATGAAGAGATTTTATGAAAACACATGTAAAAGCTGCATTGTCTTTTCCTGTGCTCTCATATAAAATCCATCTGTTTGCTTTATTCATTTCCTCCTCTAGAATGGGCTCACGCCACTACATGTAGCTGTCCATCACAACAACCTGGACGTGGTAAACTTACTGGTTAGCAAGGGCGGATCTCCACACAGTGCAGCAAGAGTGAGCAGATTTTTACAATGACATCAGTAAAGTCTAGAATCTAGAATGCAGTCTGTCCGTTCAGCTTTAGTCGATGAAAACAGTTGAACTGAGTGATCGAACTATTCTATTACTCTATGTTAGAGGCTCGTAGTATATAAAATGACGTATGATAATCACTTTTTCATCAGTTTACTCTCAATATTTATTCTCTGAATTTATTCATATTTATTTTTTATTTTTTATTTTTATTTGTTTAATTAGTTTTTTTATTTTTTATTTACCTGATTATTGTTTTCATATATTTCTACTGTGCTTTCTTTTCCTCTCTTCATTTTACTAATTCTTCAATGTCTGTAAAACACTTTGTAAACTTTGTTTTAAAAAGTGCTATATAAATAAAGATTATTATTAATTTATAAAATATTTTAATTATTAATTATTGTTATTATTGCAATAATAATAATATTATTATTATTTATTTGTTGTAGAATGCCTGTGAAAAACGTTCATTCCTGTTATTATAACAGCTACAATCAGTCATATCTTCACCAGCATCAATTCTTTCTCTTGGAATTAAGATTAAAAAAAAGAAAATTAAAGAAGAAAAAAAAAGCTTGTCATGTTACCAAGAGACCAGACAGCAAAGGGTCCACTGTTCTCAAGACTTTACTTACTGACACTGACAGTGACACTGGAGACTCCTTCCATAAACATCTCCTTACAGACAGTTTCACCGTATCAATATCTTTATATATAGTGAGGTCCAAAAGTCTGAAACCACATTCAAGTCCACATTCATTTTCATTTAAAATTGGAAATAAATGGAAAGTTTTAGAATTTTTAAATATTTAAAACAAACAAAGTTCTCAATATCTTCAATATTTAATATTCAAGATTCTGCACTATTTCTAGGTTTAAATTAATTAATTTAAATATCAATAATAAAAAAAAAGGCAGTTTGTGATATTGACCATGGTAACTGCATTGCACAAAAAAAAAGTTTTCTTTGAGTCTTGTCCCTTCCATTAAAACACGTGTTCAGATGACACTCCAATGGATTTGATATAACATGAATCATCAGTGGAGTCCATGCCAGCTCAAATGACCTGCCATTATAGCAAAAGTGGAAATACCAAATACAAAGAAATTCAGAAATCCATGTTAATAAAACTCAGGTTACTGATGATAACTTTTAAAAAAGAATCCAAAATAGAAGCATTTTCACTAGTGGTCTCAGACATTTGTACTTCACTGTATCCTTGTTAAATAACATCCTAGTTTTTTAATCTGTTTATTAATGTTTTATTATTTGGAGCGTCTGCCATATGAGTCCCTACATTACTACAGGAATGATCAAATATTAGAATGAACACATTAAGATAAACCTGTTGTTGATCAAGCTACAGTGACATATTTACACTGAAATAACTAGAGATTGTTCTTTTTACCCTAGAATGGCTACACTCCTCTCCACATTGCCTCCAAGCAGAACCAGTTGGAGGTGGCCAGTAGTCTGCTACAGCATGGAGCCTCCGCCAATGCTGAATCCTTACAGGGAATCACACCACTGCATTTGGCTTCCCAGGAGGGTCAAGCAGACATGGTGTCACTGCTCATTTCCAAGCAGGCCAATGTCAACCTGGGCAACAAGGCAAATACACTTTCCTCCTTTCATTTTTTGACTGAAATATAGTTCTTATAATGGACCAACTAAATGTTACTCAAGTACCATGCCAACCTGTTTTCATGAGAAATGTGTGTGATTTTGAGCAATTGAGAATGATTGGTTGAATTTTGTTGGTTTTCGTTAAGATTTAAGTCATAAAAAGAAGTACAAACCCTAACCTCACCCCTAACCTTAACCTTCCATATCTTTTCCATACTTAAAACTGTGACAGATTCTCCAAGATGCTCAGTAAAACATGATAGCCAAATTCATTGGAAAAATGCACAAGTGTATATGAGATTACTGATGCATTGTCATGCCAAAAATTGACTTTGTTTAGTTTTATACTGTTTACTGCTTTCTATATTAGTTTTTTGTGTGGAAACATTTCATTTTTGAAGGCCTCTTTGCTTTACAGCATGATCTTAGCACAGAACTGTACATTAATATAGTATATACAGTCAGGTCCGGAAGTATTTGGACAATGTATAAAGGCAAAATCACAAAAACTCTGTCATTGTCCAAATACTTCCGGACCTGACTGTATATATATATAAATATGGATATGGATAAAAGTTTGTGGACACATGACCATCACATCCGTATGTGGTTCTTCCCCAAACTGTTGCAAGAAAGTTGAAAGCTGGAACTAAAAGGCCCAAACATGTTCCAGTATGACAAGGCCCCTGTGCACAACATGAGCTCCATGATGGCGTGGTTTGCCACGTTTGTTGGATTGGAAGATCTCGAGTGTCCTGCACAGAGCCCTTACCTCAACTCTACTGAACACCTTTGGAATGAACTGGAACACTGACTGCACCACAGACTTCCTCACCCGACATCACTGCCTGATTCACTAATGCTCTTGTGGCTGAATGAACACAAATCCCTACAGCCACGCTCCAAAATCTAGTGGAAAGACTTCCCGGAAGAGTGTAGCTTATTATAACAGCAAAGAGGAGACTAAATCTGGAATGGGTGTTATAGTCAGGTGTCCACAAACTTTTGGCCATATAGTGTACATACAGTACATGCATTGTGCATGCATTGACTTTGTCAGTGAGTGAGAATTAAAAACTGTGGGAATATATGCTTTATCTTTCTTCAGAGTGGCCTGACACCACTTCACCTTGTTGCCCAAGAGGGTCATGTGGGCATTGCTGACATCCTGGTGAAACAAGGGGCATCGGTATATGCTGCCACACGGGTAAGATGTCATGCCATTGACATTAACTTTGGCATTGTTAAGGGCCATTTATTTTGATAAATAACACTTTGAACACTTTGTCAGCAGACACAGCACACTTTTTGGCTGCGTCTATAATATTATATGCCATACTGTATTAGAAAAATATTGTTAAAGAAAGATTAATATATTAGTAAATTAAACCTTTTATATAACATTATTGCCAATGTGTTGATTCAGACTGTTACGTTCACTTTTACTGTTACTTCTGCCTTTAACTGGATGTGAGATATCCATCCGGAGGTCCTATAATTTTGAATAATTTGATTTCATTGATTTGAGTTTGAACCTCTGAACTAGGTCTGTGCCATATTTGGGCCAGATATTAATAATAACATTCGGACCTGCAACAGCTCTGGGCCAACAATATTCTTTGTTAATGTGGGCCAGTTTTAAATCCATTCTGGCACAGATCCATAAAAAAGATTAGTTCCAGTATTTGGCTACTGTGCAGAAATACACCAGGCCAGCTCTGCTCTGTGGATCTATAGGGGATGCAGCACGAAAACGTTTGCTGCTATTATGGTGCAGTGTATGTTGTCTGGGTTCTGTCCATTGTGTGCAGCTCTGTCTCTATTTTTCAATAATGGGTTAAATGTTGTGTCCTTTCAGATGGGCTACACTCCACTTCATGTGGCTTGTCATTATGGCAACATTAAAATGGTTAAGTTCCTCTTGCAGCAGCAGGCAAATGTCAACAGCAAGACAAGGGTAAACAGAAATAAGAAGTATTTGGTCTAATTTCAAGAATCATTTCCTACATATTCATGTTTGTATTCAGTAGCAGTAATAACTGTGTGTCATGTTCTAGGCGGGATATACGCCCCTTCATCAGGCTGCCCAACAGGGCCACACTGATATTGTAACCTTGCTTCTGAAACATGGTGCACAACCAAATGAAATTACTACCGTAAGAACACTTTTTAAATTATTTTCAAATCTTCTAGCATTCTTTATACTGTATGGCGACATTCGCATTGTTCACATCAGATATACATGGCAAAGAACAATAGAAACTTATAGAGATTCAATATTTTCAGTGATTTTATGTTGTTTGAACTTAATTTTTTAATTTAGTATTCACAAACTCACAGGGCCAGCTTTGCTAATTCAGTTAGTATCACTTATTCAGACCCAGTTTTGTACAAAATGGAGACTTATTCACATGGTTTCTCTGTATTTAGTGCAGCTACATAATCAATATTGGTTATTTATAGGATCAAATGACAAACTTTGTTTCCCCCCAGAATGGCACTTCTGCACTTGCCATTGCAAAACGTCTTGGCTATATTTCTGTCATTGATGTCCTTAAACTGATTACTGAAGAAACAGTGACCATGGTGAGTGACCAGTTGCTTGTGTAGAGCACTGTTAATTCAGGATGTTAGCGGAATAATAAAGCAAGACTGTACTTGCATTTGATGACATTTTCAGCTTCCTCAAAAATTGTTAGTACGCATGCCGGAAAAAATTTTTAAGAATATATACTGAATTTACTTAGGAACATAGAATGGTTTATATAAGTAGACTGTAGACAAGCTGCAAATAGCCTATATTCAATATTAATAAATCATTTCTTTTTTCATTTGAGGAAATTATTACCTGAAATAAGAGAATTCTAGGCTGATGTCTAGTCTGAAGTCAGTTAAGGTGCTAGCTGCCACATGTATGTCTGCAATGCCCCATTAAGCAAGCTCCATTTCCCATAATCATCAGCCAGTGACCATGTCACATGACACTCAAACATCTTGTTCATAATCACCAGACGTCTGATCAAACACATCTCTTCACAATTAAATGCACTCATGAAACCCGGACTTTAAGAAAGAAAAAGATCTGCGCAGAATCTTGCTCAGGCACTGTTAGAGGAATAATAAAGATTCCTCTAACAGAATGAAAAGCTTCTGATCACCGCCTGTTTGTCTCATCGTTTCAAAATTTGTTTGTTTACACAGTCTAGTTCATGCATGTGCGTGTATGCCAATCATATGAACTCTTGTCATCATTTTGAGTATTGCCTAATCCTTTTGGCTTCTTTGCCCTAGTTGCTTTTAATAAAAACCAAAATCTGACCTTGTGTTCGTCCATCTGCTCTAAGATTTCCTGCTGATTTCCTGTTAAATAGTAGCTATTTTTATAAAGCCAACTTTCAAAGATTCTTTTTTTTTTTTTTTTTGCTTAATTTGGTGTTGCTTTTTTTCCAAAAAGCATACACAAAATGTTTTGATCTGTAATGGACCTTTGCAAAAGAATAATCATAAAAGCATCCAAGCTTTAATAACATTTATTCAAATCCAAATATCTGATTTTCAGTCAACCACTGAAAAACATCGAATGAGTTTTCCTGAGACAGTTGACGAGATCCTGGATGTGTCTGAGGATGAAGGTAAAACACAACTTTTCAATATGTTTTTTACTGGGAAAACAAGTTTTCTTTGAACTTAAGGGAAGAAAACTTCTTTTTACTTGGAAAACAAGTTTTCTTTGAACTTAAGGGCAAGAAAACATCCAGTGTGCAATTTTTAAAAAATCATTAAATTGTGCTCCTTTTGCTTTTCCTAGGAGTTGCACAGCTAACGCTAGGTATGAATGTATGTCGTCTCTCTGTTCTGTGTACAGTGACCATTAATCTTTACACCCGTTCAATCACACAGACATAACAGACTTGTTCTCACTCACATTCTCACAAAAGTGACAGTGGAGATGGGTGTATCATCGGCATGTGTCCATCAATAACCATGTCAATACCTTCAGCACTAACCTACCACTAACCTACCACTAACCTACTAGGGCTCCTGCTTCAGTCTTGCTCTAGTTACCATGACAAAGAGGAAAAATGTTTCTTCACATCAAAATGTAGTAAATGTTCACTGATTTAAAAAAAAAAAAAAAAAAAAATCACCAGCATTTTCTTGCCTTTTTGAGATTGAGTATTGGATATTTGTATGATTTTTTTTTTTTTTGGAGATTAACTATGATGGATTTGGAAGAAGCTTCCATTTCAACTTTGTTTACAAATAATATTTTTATTACGGTAAGAGACCACAGATCAGTGTCGCACATATTAAATAATATTTCTTGAGTTGCGTAGATAGACCTCAAATTTATAGGAGGACAACGTTTAGAAGTTTCTACAAACTTTTTTTTTTTTTTTTTTGGAACAAGCAGCTAATTTTCTTTGGATTGTCTTATTTAGAGCTCAGGTCAGTGCGTCAACAGCAGCTGATATAAAGTTTAAAAAAATAATAATAATAATAATAATAATAATGGCATTTGGCGATATTAGATACTGAATAAGAAAATGAATGTACTTTTTCTAATGTGTGTTTGGTCACCATAAAAATGTGCACTTGAAAGTATGAGACCATATTCCTGCTTATTTTTCTAGAGTTTGTGAAAAAAAATCTATATAGATGACTATCTGAATGCCTTTATGTACTGTATTGGCAAACTGTGCATTTGTGTATGTTTATATGGTCTTGAATCTCCTGGATGTTTCTGGAGAGACTAGAAAAGTCCTGAAAACTCTGTTCATGTTAAGATGATCCTCATGATTTAAGGATTGTACCACTTTATGATGATCTTTGTCACAATGCTACTAGGAGTCTATAGCCTACAAAGATGAACTCTATAATGTGCAATTTGAATAGTGCATTTCAAATGCATCGCAGTTAATGCAATATTCATGTAAAATAGATTACATTATAAGGAGGCGCATTCATTTCATAGGACTGGGTCTGTAACAAGAACGTTACAAAACATTCCATCATTGTTCTGTGTTTAGGTAGATAAGGCCTCATTTATGAAATATAAGCAGAAAAGCTATATGTGAATGTCTGTAAATGCACCCTTATTTTAACTTGTAGCTAATTTTCTGTATACATCCTGTATAATTTTCTGTATACATATTCTGTCAATAAAAAAAACACTATGTAAAATTGTTATAAATATGACCATACATAAACACAGTTTAATAATTATGTAATTAATTTAGTGCACCTATTTTTAATGCACCTGTGGTCTTTTTCAAATTTTTTTACAAGTAAATTAACATATTCACATAAGAGGCTTTCACGAATGAGGCCAACTGTGTTTGTATTGTGTTTGTGTTGTGCTCCAATCCCTCACCTTACAATGTCTCTGTCTGCTTCTAACAGTTTCTCCCATTCTTACTCACTCTTCTCAACCAAGATGTGGTGACTCATAATCCCTGTAGATTATCTTCTGTCATTTTTCCACATTTCATACTATTATTACGGATTGTGTTTCTTTTTTCCCTCCTTTTCCCATGCGGCAGGCGAGGAGCTACTGGGAACAGAGATTGCCAGGTATTTGAAGATGGACGGCATGAGGGACCATGATGACGATTTCCTTTCCTCCAAGACAGTCACAGAGTATGAGAGAGGGCTACAATAATATTGTTGGACATAATTCAAATGTGATGTGAGGCACAGGCATAATACAGCAGAAGATTTAGGAATAGTTAGACAACAGATGCCGAATTAATGTCCTGATTTCTGAAAAAAAAAATTTTTAAAAAAGGCTTGAGTGCAAAGTCACGCTGGATAGGCAGGTGGAAAAAGAGTAGAGATACCCCATTGTAGTGGTGTATCATAAATGTACCTACTATTATTTTCTACTTTTTTGCTCAACAGAAACTACTCACCTGCTGTTCCTAGGATCCCCTGCGTCTCTCCTGAAACCATCATGCTGAAAGAACATGAAATGGAGCAGGTGCACATTAATCATTCATTTGTTCCACACTTGTCCCTATACTTTTAAACATCAGATATTATCTCTTGACCATAGAATTACAAGTTTTTCTTATTCCCCCATAACAGCAGCACACTCCTATCCCAATGCCCAAAGAGTACGATGACGACTCTCTGATTCCCAGCAGTCCAGCCACAGAGACTTCAGATAATGTCAGTCCAGTGGCCAGCCCTATCCACACTGGGTAAGTACAGAGTTTTAATACCCATCTATTAAATATTGTACATTTGTTAGAATACTGTCATCTACAAAAAACTTTAAAAAAACATACAAAAAATATTGTTCTACTGAACTAGAGCACCCACATCACAGAACGTTTATATTTCTTATTTCAATACTCATATATTTAGATATTTGTCAAACACCATCTTAACAGATTTCATTTTATCACTTAGATAACAGACAAATTCATTATGTAAGGAAAAAAGCATGCTGTAGGAAAATAATCAACAGTTAGAAGTCGAATCATTTTCCTACAAAGCCATGTTCCAAAGTGTTTTATTCCTCTTATACCACAGCCATTTGCCATTGATGATTACAATTTTATAAATGTATTAATTTTTTAATGTATGCATGTTTTAACTATTTATAGTTAAATTTTGTGGAATGTCTGTTCGTTCATATTCTTAGTCCTCTGTCCTGAAGACTTTCCTGTGACAGAAAACGTAAAGTTACAGCTTAACTTCTAGACTCTAACAAAGTGCTGACACTGAAGACTCCTTCCTTGGGCCTCAGCATTTATCAGAATTCTAATGCGCAAAAGTGATTTAACTGAATTTTTTTTTTTTTGAATGTGCTAAGAAAAGTATTTATAAACTTTCTCCACACCCTAATCTTAACAGTTTTTAACATTTCATGTGCAGTGGCTCATTCATTTACAATATGACACTGTTGTTATCTCAAAATAATCAGGCCAGGAAAGACATACTGTAATGCCCATTTGTTTAGGCTGGTTTGTGTTGCAACTTCATAGTAAATAGTGTTTGTTTTGTGGATTTGCAGCTTCTTGGTTAGCTTCATGGTGGATGCACGAGGTGGCTCAATGAGAGGAAGCAGACATAATGGTTTGCGCGTTATCATACCACCACGAACATGTGCGGCACCAACACGCATCACCTGCCGCCTGGTGAAGCCCCAAAAGCTCTCCACTCCACCTCCTCTGGTGGAGGGTGAAGGTTTAGCTAGCCGAATCATCTCACTGGGTCCAGCTAGCATGCAGTTTTTGGGGTGAGTAATCCTGACCTCCTTTTTTTAATATTTTTGGTTACAGTACTTAAATTTGTTGTAATTACTAGCAATATTAGTTATAATTTTGAATTCTCACTTCACTCAATCTCACTTCTTCATCAGTTCTGAAGTGATGAAACTCAACAGATGAGTAGAGAAAGGTTTTAAAGAACATAATACCTGACTTATTACTAACATATATTACTTTAGTAACGGATATTACTTTACTAACGGATATTACTGCAATGCTATATCTGTGATATAATAACTCAATCTTATAACTTACCAAACGTTGGTTTTCCAGACCGGTGATTGTGGAGATCCCTCATTTTGCAGCACTTGGTCGGGGAGACAGGGAACTAGTGGTCTTAAGGAGTGAGAATGGCTCCGTCTGGAAGGAGCATCGGAACCGTTACGGTGATGAAGTTTTGGAGACTATCCTCAATGGCATGGATGAAGGTGTGCGCGCTTTTTGTATTTATATATCCTGTAATTTTGTTTGCAACCTAATTTTTATGGTCATTTTAATTCTGAGTTTAAAGGGGCAATTGTCCTTTATTAACAGTTTCCTATTTTATGTATGGGGGATCATTAAGTATTTAAATAATTCAACTGGTGAATCATCTTTTCTGTATTTTTTTCTAGATTTAGAAAGTCAGGAGGAGCTTGGAAAGAAGCGTATCAGGCGCATTATCTCCACTGATTTCCCTCTCTACTTTGCTGTGGTCTCCCGCATCCAACAGGAGAGTGACTTGATTGGCCCTGAGGGGGGGCGTCTGACCAGCAAAATTCTGCCACTGGTTCAAGCCAGTTTCCCTGAGACGTCCGTCACCAAGCGGGTTCGCCTTGGTCTGCAGGTGAGCTTGGATGAGGAGGATAAAGAAGCGTTAGGACTATTGTCACCGTAAGACAACACTGATTGACATTTTATGTCATTCAGTCACATGCTACCATTCCGTCCTTGCAAATAAAATTATACTGAGTTGAAAAAATATCACAAATTAACTTTTGAAACTTTAAAACCTGAAATATGAGCATAGTTATTTCATCAGGCTGGATTTATAGAGGTTGGATATTGGTATGTATGGTGTGCCATGATAAGCACGGTGTGTTGGTTGAGTTAAATAAGAAGGTGAAAATGAAAGGCATGAATACAGCACTTATGAATGGTAAATGTGTCACATATTGACTGCATATAATGTCTAGCTGTTTCTGCTAAGGCTTAAATGGTACAACTACATTCACTGCAACATGTAATACAATGCTGAAATGATGGATAGCTGTTTGGCAGTGCAAATATTTAGATATCTACAAATACTTTAAGCCTTTGTATCAAACACAATAACATTATATGGCCAAAAGTTTGTGCACACCTGACCATCAGACTCTCATGTGCTTTTTGAACATTCCATTCCACTCCAACCTTGGCAACGTCTTCATGGAGCTCGCTTTGTGCACAGAGGCATTGTCATGCTGGAACAGGTTTGGGCCTCTTAGTTCCAGTGAAGGGAAATTGTAATGCTGCAGTGTACAAAGACATTCTATACAATTGTTTGCCTCCAAATTTGTGGCAACAGCTTGGGGAAGAACTACATATAGGCGTAATGGTCAAGTATCACAAACCTTTGGCCACTATTCCTGTTTTGCTGGACTAGACGAAATTTACACATTATTGCCTTATTGAGTTGAATGATGGATGATTTTTATCAGCATGTCAGTATGGCTTTTGAGGAAAGTAAGAGTAAGTGCACAGAGACTGACTAAGGCGGTTTTAGCATGTATGATGAACAGTGAATGTGCCTTTGTGATAACCATGATTAAGCTTTAGAAATTACTGATGCTCGATAAACATAGATTTTCTTAGTTTAAAAGTGATGAAAAGTACCATACCCTCAGTCTTTAATTTCCTACAAGATTCAGAATTTTCACAAGTATATAATTGTACTGGGTTAGGTTAAATGCATGTATTCTCTTGTCCTGCTTCTGTAACAACAGCCTCATACCAAAGTTTGCATACATTTTTATGACCAGTTGAACTGTGCACTTTGCATTATTTCCTTTATTTGTAAACATTAATATCCAAAAGCAGTACAGCTTAATCAAATATTGTTAAACCTTTGCTTTGTAAATAGATGCACAGATGACACATACCCATATTTTAAGTTCTTTAATTTTAACAGGGTCATATATAACAGGGTAATATCTTTCTTTCTGTGATGTGAATGAACCATTATAATAAGGCTTGTTTAAATGAAAACCTTTTGTAACAATTTCTTTTTTATAATAAATATTCCTATCTGACCAGTTCATTTGTGTCTTGTTTGCTGTTCTGTTATTATCATAATTATAATCACTGTTGAAAATATATTCAAATTTTCTCTGTCTTCTCCCTCTGCTTCATCCCATATTTTGTCCCATTTGATTTCTCTTCTTCATTCTGGCTTCTCCAACAATTATTATTTCATCTGTTATTGCATCTCAAAAATGTGCAATTTAATTTCTTAATTTTTCAATTATATGACTCTGCACACATGCTGCATTTATCCTTTCCCTATGCCCTGCTTCTCTCGCTGCCATTTACATTCCTTTTCCTTTCACATTGTATTTCTCCTTAAATGTTCTCTTTTATCTGTTACACACATCCCTGAACATCATTCCCTACACCCTTTCTTTTTACTGCTATACCTGGTGCTCAGGCCCAGCCGGTCCCTGATGAGCTGGTGGCCAAGCTGCTGGGGAACCAGGCCACCTTCAGCCCTGTGGTGACAGTGGAGCCGAGGCGCCGTAAGTTCCATCGGCCCATTGGCCTGCGCATCCCGCTGCCTCCATCCTGGAGGGAGAGTCCACGAGATTCTGGCGAGGGTGACACTACCAGCCTACGCCTGCTCTGCAGTGTCATTGGTATGACAAGATTATTCAAAGAGAAACACTTGGTTCAGAACGGCTAATGTAAATAATGGTCAGAGTTGCAGTGGATTCAGAGTGTATCCCAGCAACCCTGGTTGTGAGGCATGAGGGCAACATGAAGGTAACACCACCACCATTGAATGCCTCTTGAAGTGAAAGACAGGGTGGTGGTGTTATTCTGAAAGGTGTATAACACAATGAATATATCTTAAAGTATATCTTGAGTATATCTTAAACTATTCATTAGTGCATGCCTAGTCAGCATAGCAAAATACCATTGCATTAGGCATTATTTTTGAGATGGCCTGTTCAAATTTGCTACATTACTTTAGTTAACGTCAGCTGTTCTGCATTCCTTAGGTGGCACCGACCCAGCACAGTGGGAGGATATCACTGGCACAACCAAGCTTATATATGCTAATGACTGTGCCAATTTCACCACCAATGTGTCTGCACGGTAAGATAACAACCTGCATGAAATAAGGGCCGTGCTCTTTAGCATGTTCTTGGAAGATGCCTTTACACAATCAGACAGACAGGCAAAACTAGGAATAAGAAGAGCAATATATAACTATAAACATGAAACTGTGGTGTAGACAGAACCACACAAAAGGCTTAGAATTGTGAGTCTGTGTTTGTTAGTGTTTATCAGTGTTATCATGTCATATAGAAATCAGTAGAATCCTGATATCACAAGTTGATAGCTACACCACTCAACCAACCTGTATTGCAGTGTGGTAGAAGATCAGCTTGCAGCTTGTTTTCTGATGGCTCTCACTTAAATTGTATGTAGCCAAAGCCCCAAACTCACACTGCATCTGAACCACTCATCTACCACCAGTGACAAGGCGGGCTGGTAACCAACGATGCACTGCAAGTGAACAAGTAAAATAAGGAGTTCTGGACACATTTGGGCTCAAGGAGAAACTTACAGCTATTCCCTGTTGATTTGGCAAGAACTGTGAAGATCCTAGCAGAGTTCCTTGTTCAGTCTCTCTACCAGGTCATTGGACTCAGGATGGTAGCTAGGGGTGAGACTAATATTCACACTTGGATGCTCAGTAACTGCCCTTCACATGTGAGAGGTAAACTGTATACTTGAATCTGAGATATTATCCTCAGGAAGCTTCTGTAATCTGGTATGCAGCAGGAAGATCTAGGAGAAGGACAAGCCTCCATGCCTTAGAGAAACAAATGACCATCACCAGTAATGTGTTATTACCTTCATAAAGTGGGAAGTTTGTGACAAAGTCCACCAAAGGTTGCAACCAGGGCCATTGGGATATGGGCAGTAGTGCTACCATCCCTGTTGGCAGCTGACAAATCTTGTCTGGCTTGGGGACCTTGGGTCCAGATTTATAAATTCAAGAAAGAACACCAGCCTTGATATCTTAGATCATGGACAATGTGTATTAGTAAAACATAAATGAGTGAAAAACATGGAATAGCTGGCTTGAAAGAATGAGACATTGATTTGATTCTGATTTCTTTGCTGTTTCTTTAATGTCATTTTGTTCTACTGATGACCTACCTACAGGCTATTTCTCCTACCTGTATACTTTTCCAACAATGCTGCCCAACACTGAATTTAATCCCCAACTGAGAAACATTAGCTGAACAATTGCTGTTCAAGGCAAATGGAGACTGGAGCCTTTCCAATAAATGATTACCAATACAAATTTGGTTGTAGTTTGTGAGGGTTCATGGCCACAACAAGTTATATACTTGGGCCACAGTAATCAGATTGAAACACTCTTCTGACTCTCCCATTTATCATGCCAAAACTAAATAGTCATATAAAAGCAGACTAGGCTCATCCGTGGGGGCTTGCAATGATTGTGTGTGTGAGTGTGAGTGCATCTGTGTGTGAATGAATTGAAAGCATAGATCATAATCTATGTGATGCACCATTTCCAAAATTTCTTAGTTTACCAACCCCACAACCAGCCCAAAAGGTGTGTATTATGTGGAGAGTTCCTGCAGCCAGTCTCCATACCTCCCAGGCCTGCCTGATGGCAAGGAGTTCCCAGTTGACAATGTCATTGTTTCTCTCAACTTGGGATAGCAGACTGGGTCTGGGTTAGCACTTGAGTGCTCCTCTTTGCACTGCAACAGTATGACCCTGATGCCCACCTCAGAGACCTCCAACTCAACCACAAATGCGATTCTGGGGTTCTGGAGAATTTCCTGAACAGAAGTGAACACCCATTTTGCACCTGGGGCCTAGAGTGGAGTGTTTTGAGGTCAGCAATGAAAGTACTTGATAATGATCTCATGTAGAAGTTTGTGAACCCCAGGAGCTGCTGACGAACATAGCTGGTCCTAGAGCATAGCTAGTTCTAAACTGCCTGTATCTTGCAATTCTGCAGACCCACACCCACAGAGGATAGGAAGCAAACTAGATTGAAACATTTGTGCCATCACATACAACTTGTGTTCCAGCAACCTGGTCAACATGGTTGAAAAATGACTTACATGCTCCACCAAACTGGGAGAGTACACTAAGATATTGTCCTTATAAACGCTGGCATACCTAAAGGACATGTCATGGAAGGAGTTTAGACTGCAAGACTGGAACATTGACAGGAGACCTATAAAGCCTTTTTTCCTGGAGACCTCCACTAGGTCTTTGGACTACAAAGGAAATTAAGCATTAGCATCATTAGCAGAGTTACTCTTCAAATACAAACAGATAGGTACTTGAAAAAAGAAGAAAAATTCTTTAACATTGGATTCACTTAACAATATCATTGGTTTAGCCAAACAGATCTTTGGGGGGGCTTTGCTATATTCCTGTTTATGGCCTGAGCTCCTGCAGTATATGCACAACCCAACATGGAGCACTCTCTATCTCTTTTTTTTTAAAGTGACATTTAGAGGATCTGGGGACTGATGATGATGGCTTTCTCATTCCAAGTGCTGTTGTTAGCCAGGGTATGGAATTGAAGTCTGTACTCAGAAGGTTTCTCCTTACCTGAATTGGAGTAGCTGCTTGCCTTCCTTTGGCAAAATGTTCATAATACCATCTCCCTGCCATTCCCAAATTAGCTGTGGTCTATTCACCTTTAAACAGATACACCAGGCAATATCTAACAAGATATTCAAACCAGAGAAACACAGAAGTAATAAGGGGTCAACGTGAACAGAGTTGATGTTACTGGTAATGCATTGACTTCTGGATACATTAAAGTAATACATATAAAAGGCAAGACAGAACAAGACTAGTCATAATCAAGTAATAACTGGAAATGCAAGTACATTTTACCAGCCTCTGGGAGCCAGAATGTAGTTTCTGTGTATTTTTCACCGAAACTATCCATCCAATCACCTTCGTTACTCTTTTTGTTTTCTTTTCCCATAGTTTTTGGCTAGCAGACTGCCCTCGGACTGCAGAAGCAGTTTCCTTTGCCAACGTACTGTACCGTGAGCTGTCAGCAGTGCCATACATGGCTAAATTTGTGGTGTTTGCGAAGATGAACGAAGCACGAGAAGGTCGATTGCGCTGCTACTGCATGACTGATGACAAGATGGACAAGACCCTAGAGCAGCATGAGAACTTCACTGAAGTGGCCCGCAGCAGAGACATAGAGGTGAGAAGTTTTACAGTATGTTAATTAGAGAACTGGAACTGAAAAGGAGATTTATTTTAACAGAGCTATAGCTCATTCTGAAGCAGTAGAGAAACTCACAGGCAAACACTAAAGAAATCACTAACACTACTGTAGAGTTCACTACCTAAGAACTGCTGCTGTAATCATAAAGAATGTCCTGTGCTTATTCTAGGCCTTAAGGACTTAAGGAAGTATGTAAAGGATTCATGGTGAGATTCACTTGCCAGCCACTTTGTTAGAAACCTCTGTACCCCTGCTCATTCATGCAATTTTCCAACCAGCCCTTGCTCTGCTGTCACAAGTGTGGCTATTGGATAATTACATGAATTTGCAGGGGTGAAGGTGTTCCTATTAAAGTGGCCAGTGAGAATATTTGGGATCTCTCTGACTCACTTGAAAAGCATTATTTTGTGCTATTCTGTAATATTGCGCCATTACTCACAGGTAATGGAGGGCATGCCATTACACTTGGAGTGCTCAGGGAACTTGATCCCCATGAGGAAGGCTACTCACCAGCCCCGTTGCTTCAGCTTCCAAGCCTTCAGAGACAACAGACTTCCTGTTTCTGTGAAGGTACCCCCTTTGTTTAAATGCATCTACACAAGTGCACACCACTGGCATCTAATTCATTTGTTGTTTATTCAAACTTTTCATGTTTCCTTGTACTGGCACTTCAGTGCCAGCAATGAAATCAAGATGTTTCTTACCCTTTGTTTCTTCAGTCACTGAATCCATTTTTTTTTCTCTTTCAGGTAAGAGACAGTAGTAAGGACCCCTCTGGCTTCTTGTCCTTCCTACGCAAGTCTACCAAGTATGAGGACAGTCAGCAAGTACTCTGCAACCTCAATATTACCATGCCACCATGCATAAAGGTAATCAAAAACATCCATTCAACATTTTTAAATACAATCATATTTCCCATTTATACAGTGACATACACAAATGTCTGAGTCACTCAGTATAAACAGTACATATTATATGCCAACATCAGATTGGAGGGGGTGAGGACCGAAGGAGGACACTCACCCCTTTGGCTCTTAGAGAGAGATACAGTGCTCTCAATGAACCAACTGTAGGTAAGAACAGGCCTGTATATATACGTAGCTATCACACTTCTCCCATCCACACTCCATACTACCTTTGCTTGATCATGCTTTCAAAAAGATTTGAGCTCTAGCATTAGAGTGCAGAAGGTCTGAGCCAATGATGGTCTGATTTCTGCAGCATCAATGAGCACCATGGAAAGGACGGAGTTAAAGATGGCTTTAATAGCTGAACAGCTGGGACTGAGCTGGGCTGGTGAGTGAGTGATTGAGTGTTTTATTTGTGAGAGGTTTTTTTTTAATGCTTATTATGGTATGTCTTATCAAGACATATCTGGAGCCTCATTGTTTCTTTGAACATTGACCACAAAATTTAAATGCTTGGCCAAAACTTTACCCTTTAAGATCATTTAAAAATAAAATAATAGTATGTTCTTATGCTTTAGAAAGACCAAAGCTGTTTGTCAGACAGGGTCAATAATGATGCTTACTAAGGAGTATGACACAAATCATTAACTGCTGTGTGCAAGTACATAATTATTTTAAAATGTCATTTCTAATCCCCATGCAGAGCTGGCCCGAGAACTCCAATTCAATGTGGATGAAATTAATAGGATTCGCGTGGAGAACCCCAATTCACTCCTGGAACAGAGTTCAACACTGCTCAATTTGTGGATTAGCCGTGAAGGCAAGAGGGCCAAAAGTAAGTGCTCCGTCAGCTGTGAATAGTAGGCTTAAAGCCTGAAGTCCTTTAGTCATCTAGGCCATTTGGAAATGATTCCAACTATCACAGTCATCTGAGCTGCTTCTGCAGTTATACTAATGTTGAAAATTACCTGAAATTTAGTTGAAAACTATGACATCATGGTGTAATTTGTCAGATGTATATCTAGAAGACAAGGAACAATCTTTTGAGGATATTGGAGTACAAAGGAAGAATGAATGAATGAATGAATTTCCCAATTTCTCATCATTCAGTAGGACTGATGAATCTCCTTTAATGAGTGGCAGAATGTCTTACTGCTAAACTGGCTCACTCCTCTCTGGCTCATGGCATATTTGCCAACCTCATTGCAATTAATTCAATTCAGTTTTATTCGTATAGCGCTTTTAACAATGGACATTGTCCCAAAGCAGCTTTACAGAAATAAATGGATTAACAAAAAATATATTATA